>VZTL01056647.1:0-12648 GCA_013400535.1 Scopus umbretta | reverse complement strand
TCTTCATTAATGACCTGGACAACAGGGCAGAGTGCCCCCATGGCAAGTCTGCACACAATACAGAACTGGCAGGAGGCACTGATACAGCAGATGGGTCTGCCACCACTCAGAGGCGCCCTGACAGGCTACAGAAATGGGCTAACAAGAAACTCAGAGAAGTTCATCAAAGGAAGATGGCAAATCCTGCACCTGGGGAAGAATAAACCCGTGCAGCAGGACAGGCTTGGGGCTGACCATCTGGAAAACAGCTTGGCAGAGAAGTACATAGGTTGTTACTGGTGGACAACATGTTGAACATGAGCAAGCAATGTGACCTTGAGCCAACCCAGAGCTGTAGTGGGAGAAGTAGAGCTAGCAGGTTGAGGAGGGTGATCTTCCCTCTCTGCTGAGCAGTGGCAAGACTGCATCTGGGGTTCCGGATCCAGTTCTGGGCTCCCCAGTACAAGACAGGCATGGGTATACTGGAGCAAGTCCACTGAAAGGTGACAAACATGTGAATAGATTGGAGCATCTGACATAAAATGAGAGGCTACGAAAGCTGGGATTGTTTAGCTTTCAGTAGAGAAGGCTCAGCAGGGATCTCACAACATTCAGAAATATCTGATGGGCAGAAGTAAAGAAGATGTACTCAGACTCTTTGCAGTGTTGCCCAGTGAAAGGATGAAAGGCAACAGACATCAAACTGAAATATAACAAAATCCACTTAAACATCAGAAAACAGCTGTTTTACTGCAAGGATTGCCATGCACTGGAACAGGTTGCCCAACATACCACAACAGGTTGTGGTAAACTCCTGATTCAAGTATTCTGTGATTTCATAAATGCAAAGTACAGAGAGAGGCAAGGGTATGCACATGTACTTGCCCATAGGAAGCGATGCCCCTGTGGAGCTGAGCTTCTAAGAACTCCAGCAAGAAGCTCTGATAATCCAACCCAGCTGATGCAGCTATAAATTACGTGGGCTCAGCTAAGTGGATGGAATAAACAAAGAAAGCTAGCACTGAAGCCAAGCTTCCCTGTACAGGTCAACCTCGTCAGATGCAACAGCTCTAAAACAGGCTGCAGGATGCTAGGGGCTTTGCTAAGAATGGCACTGCTGAGCAGTTCTGGGCACATCCATTCAACTGAGACTGTACCAGGATGGGTCAGGAATCCTGACGACATCCTGTGGCAATCTAATGGGACCCACTCAGCATACTCAAAAAAACCAGGGCAGCTGGATTCTTTTAGACCTTCTGATCTAGAGGAAGTGGGGACAGGACCTTCATCTTGCACTCAGGACCACACAAAAAAAGGAAGGGTTTGAATTTCACTGACCAAGGCATATTGCTTATAAAACAATTAATAAGTTTATAACACCATTCTAAAGCATTCAGCAGTTTTTGAAAATGCTCAGTCTCCCATACATTTAAGGAAACACAAGAAGTAGCTGACCTCTGCCTTCTGCAGTTTCAGCTTTGGCTCCAAGGAATAACGACAAAGTAATGAGACAACCATTTGGCCAGCAACAGCAAAACACAAGAGTAAAATAAAAAGTATACGGACCAAGTTCTGAGCACCGTAACATACCAATTTAAACAAGTCCCAGCGGCTACAGAGATTCCAGCCCAGAGTTATTCACTGTTTTGCAGAGGAAACAACCTTACCAGTTGACCCAAATGAACCTTAAAATGGCTACAGACACAAGCTGCTTCATGGAATCTACTTACATAAGTGATGTGGGTTTTACAGGTCACAGCTACCCACTTGTGAGCAGTTTAAACCAGCACTGTACCTGGCAACACTACTAGCTGAGCTTTTAATCTGCAAAAATCCAACCAAGAAAACATCAGAACAACAACCAACACTACTACAGAGGCACAGTATTTGAAACAATACTAAACAAGTACAGATCCTCAAAGAGTTTGTTACAGAAAGTTTTTTATTATTTTGTTAGAAGAGCTTTCAAAACACATGCCATATGGTATAATTTTCTCTTCATTGTATGTTAGTGTTCATCACAGTCTGCAGTCTAGGGTTCGAACATTAAAACTTCAGCTCTTTAAAAACATTACAGGAGCTCTTAGCACCTATAGTGTAATAATGAAGAATGGAAAGTGGAACTGCTAAAAAAAAACAAAAACCAAACACCACAGTAACATGGATGTGACCACGGAAACTGTCTAGCACTATTTTAAACAAAGCATGGCAGAGGTATAAAGGAATTAGGAAAAAAAAGTAGATTAATAGAATGTTAAGTAATACCCAGGGTCATGGATCACATATTTACTAGAACAGGCGGGGCTTTTTATATGTTCATAGTAACTCTTTCCAAAGAGAGTTGAAAGAATGGAGAAAACTTGAAGACCTTGGATACTGGTACAATGTATTGATGGAGCAAAGCAGTAACTAAAGCTAAACTGAGGAGCCTTAGAAACAGAGAGTTAAAACTGACTTTTGTGTAAAGACACCAGGTAGTAAGGAAAATTCAAGAAAGGGGTTTCTGTGGTTATATGAATCCAGACATCAATAATTAGTGTATTCCACATCTACTTCTCCTGGAGCAAAGAAAAATATCAGAATGAACAGACAAAAGGCTGCTTTTCAGAGACATTATACATAACAGACCAGTATTTAGATAGTATCAATCTATATAAGACCAAAGATGACTTCAAGGTAGCTGGCCTCAGACTAAGAGGTAATGATCTACAGTGAGTCTCAGTCTATACTAAGGAGTGCATTACTAGAGCAATGGCCCAGCACTGGGCTGCATAATTCCACTGCAAGAGAGAGCGCTAGACCTCTTTAGAGAGCAATATGGCAGACAGGCAAATCAGTGAATAAGGTGAATACTAATTCTACCTGTTAAATATGCCTGTTAATAAGGAGCAATGGACACAAATGACTGTGCAGGAATTTAGCCTGCTAGAACAGGTCCCTCCTGGTTCAAAAACCTCCACTAGACTATGCAGCTTAGTCAGCTGGGGATCCCATCTCCTTACGCCTTTGATGAACACACATGTGCCAACACAAGTTCACAGTGTAGGTATAGTCCAGAACAAACAAGCAAAAGGAGAAGAGAGAAGCCAGAAAACAAAAAGCACCGACAGGATGAGACCAGATGACACTGTGGATAAAGGGAAGTCAGAGGTTTACAGAAGATGACAATGCATAAGGCAAAGAGTTGTGAAAAACTGAATACTGTCTAAAATCCCACCTGCCAAGCCTGCTGCAACATTTTGTTCCCCATTTAAAAAAAATAAAAAAGTGTACATTTAAATTCCACACATAACAGAGAAAAGACCCTGGGATTATAAGAATTTAGTCACTGTCAGATGTTATTTCCCTGAAAATATATAAAATTTTTGCATTTGTGTATTGATATGATACGATGCAGAATTTACAGCTCCTCTCTCTATTTTAACATACTGCATCTCTCAGTTTGAATGCTCTGGATGATGAGTTAAATGCAGTATTAGTGAGTCCAATTGGATTTTACGTGCACACTCTTAAGTTACATAAGCATTTTCCCAGCTATGTCTTCTTAAAATGCACTAATTCCAAATGCAAGAATTCATTTTACATCAGCCCACCCACTATGCAAGATATCCAAAAGTACACATAATTTAGCTACAAATGACTGCAATAACCAGTAACATACAATAAAATAAATGTTTTATTTATAAAATGTTGTATGTCACTATGCCAAACAAGGACAGACATCCAAAGAATAGCATGTTAGTTAAGTTTGAATTCTATACTGTTACTTTAAAAAGTCCTTCTCAGGTCTCCTACTTAACAGGTTCCAAGAAGAATGTTTTTAGGCAGCACATGCTGTTACAAAAAAAACATAATAAAACTTTAAGTAATTTAGCACAGCAAACTGAGAACTCATTAAGAAACAAAATTAGTAAAACATACATGTATATTCCCAGTGCAAAACTTCTGCAGAGAAAATGAAACTGGAAGAGTGAAGTGATACAAACTCATACCAAAGAAAGAACATGCATTTTCTTAATAGAAAAGTAATTTCCAAGGAAAAAAATAACATGAACAAAACTCTTTGTTTGAAAAGGTATACACTACATGGATGGTGTTTATATCTGCACTACATAGAGGAGCATTACTTTAGTTCAAAACATGATTACCTGCTAACTTCAGAACTCAAGTAGCACAGCAGATGAATGGCCCAAAGCAAAGGTCCTGCATATGTTGCAAATGCTGTAAGGAAGATAGCTGGTATCTCCACATAATTTTCCAGTCCCACAAAACCTGCTGAAACATCCACAGTAGCAATGCCATTTGAATTTCCCTGAAAACAGGAATAAAGAAGCAAAGATTCAACTATCTCCAAAGAAAGTTAGAATACATTAGAACAATATTAATTATTGCACCAGTTAAAGACTTACTCTTTAAGCCACTTTACAGAACACCTATATTCTTTACATCAGAATTTCAATAAAGCAGCTTACCAAACAAGAGCTTCTATTTAGGATTTACACACTAATGAAGGCATAAACAGCATGATCTTTTGCTTGTCTTATTTTGTCTGCAAATTAACATGCCCGTTGTTTAATAAATTACGTCCAAACAAAAGTTTAAAGCAAGCAGCTACACCTGCTGACTTTAGTCACAGTAATGGAAAAAAAAAAAGCGTTTTTCATCGCATGTGGTTCAAACCTAAGATTTTAGGCCTGTTGCCTAAAATTACACTAGAAAATAAGTATTTCTTGCCCTTGCAGACAACAGGGATCTAATTTAGAGCTGTAGTGGAACACACTACACCTCCCACTTGCCTGCCCCACAGCACAAGCTGCTGCACATAACTGGATTAAGACAGGCAAATTCAGGGAGGTTTCTGCTTCCCAAGTCTCCATGCCACAAAAGATTGCATTGAATAGACCAAAAGTCAGCCTAGGTAGCCTGGACCTCAATAAAAGGCATTTAAAACCTAGTAAAACACAAGGAAAATACAGCAATGAAAGTATCAAGAGCTGTCTCAGGCTTGTATGGTTTTACCTGGTTTTTCTTTTTGGTGACTAAGACCACTAAATAAGAAGGAATAATATAAACTTGAAGGAAGTATTTTCCACAGAAAATGCCAGGGTACTTGACTTTACTCAAATACCTAAAACAGCAAAAACAACCTGTCATTAAGGCAGAGTATTTCTTAGCTTATCAGGTCACTGATAGGTTTTCTCAGACTAGTGTGAAAGCTCAGTTTTACCATACCTGGGGAAGCTGATCGGTTTCTACAACACTGATATTCCAGCAGCCATCAAATTCTCCTTTCCCCCCTGCAGAACCCAAATGTAAGGGCTGTCACCACCGATAACCTCAGGCCCAGTCCCAGCAGAGCATCTGAGGAGTGGTGGCTCCCCCTTTCCCTCTGACCTGATCTCTCATCTTAGTGACTGCAGTCTTCTTGAACCACAAGTTACCCCAGTGAGGAAGTGCCATCATCAAATACATGTCTGGATTGCCCATGAAATCCAGAACACACAGGGTGTATTTTGATTTGCATGGCAAGGTTGTGGTAGCGGGGGGGGGCAACAGGTGACAGGGGTGGCTTCTGTGAGAAGCTGCTAGAAGCTTCCCCTATGTCCAACAGAGCCAATGCCAGCCAGCTCCAAGACAGACCTGATGCTGGCCAAGGCTGAGTCAATCCCTCTGGCATAACGTATCTAAGAAGGGGAAAAAAAAAACCAACCCGCACAACAGCAACTGTGGCCAGAGAGAGTAGTGAGAATATGTGAGAGGAACAACTCTGCAGACACCAAGGTCAGTGAAGGAGCAGGAGGAGGTGCTCCAGGTGCTGGAGCAGACATTCCCCTGCAGCCCGTGGTGAAGACCATGGTGAGGCATGAGCCCATGGCAGGGCTTCCTCTGCAGCCCATCAAGGTTAACAGTGGAGCAGATATCCACCTGCAGCCCATGGAGGACCCCACGCCAGAGGAGGTGGATATGCCCAAAGGAGGCTGTGACCCCATGGGATGCCTGGACTGGAGCAGGCTCCTGGCAGGACCTGTGGACCCATGGAGAGAGAGAGGAGCACATGCTGGAGCAGGGTTGCTGGCAGGACTTGTGACTCCGTAGGGGACCCATGCTGGAGCAGTCTGCTTCTGCAGAACTGCNTGATCTCTCCCTGTCCTTATCTCAACCCAGGGAACCTTTTGTTACATTTTTTCTCCCCTGTCCAGCTGAGGAGGGGGAGTGATAGAGGGACTTTGGTGAGCACCTGGCATCCAGCCAAGGTCAACCCACCAGCATGAAAAATAGGTAGCTTTTTCAGGTACATAAGTAACTAGGCACCAGGGACAGCAAAAACCCTGTTCCTGAAACAGCTTTAAAATATAAGGAGAAAAAAGCCATCGATGCTGACAGAACCATTCAAAGCTCATCATCAGTAGTCAATGTCCCCATGAATCCTACCACGAAGATATCCCCAGAATGTAACAGGAACCTGAAGCTGTAAAAGCACAGTAAGGTGTGGATTTTACCAAGATATCATACAGCAGAAAAATCTTGATTTATGATTGTCAGTCTTCCTCATTTCGACCTTCACCATGCACCATTGTAGTAGATTATTGTTACACTGTACCAGTGTAATAAATTGTTATGCATTTAGTGTAATGCTCAGCAATGACAGGAGCACAGCAAAGAATAACTAATGACAAGCAGCTAAAGAAAGAGTGTATCTGTGCCCTAGAACCTTTAAGATGACACTGGAAAAAAAAGCTGTAAAATGAGGCTCCTCCTCAGGTTTAAGGGAACATAGCAAGGGCAGAAATGTCAGGCACAGCACTTTGAGAGCAGCACAGAGTGATGCTTCTCAACAAGCAAAAGTTTGGCAGGGACAGGTAGGAAGAGAACCTGCTCTCTTTTCCCCCAGTCCCTGCCTACAGCAACAGGTGTTTTCCCCACCATATCTACTTGCTTTCTCTCCCCTCCTTCTCCTCTGTATGATGTGTGCAGAGCAGAAAAGCTGAGACATCAGGCAATCCTGCTCATCTCTTGGAGAGCTGAAAGGTCTCCTTCACACTGTTTGCTCCACCTATGCATACACACGGTTGACCCTTGGCACCTCGGGCACAACTCCCCATCCCACCACATGCAAGGAGCAAGAATAAATGCAGCACCTGGGAGTGCATGTCACTGATCCTGTACAACAGGGCAAAAAGACGTACTCTCCACTGGAAGGTAGTGAGGGCAGAGGAAGGAACCAGGAGGAAGGAACAGTGCTTTCCACCTTCTCCCCAACTCCCTGTGGGTCCTTTCACACAGGGCTCACTCCAGCTATCGTTGACTTTGTTTAAGGTGATGCAGCTTGTAGAACAAGGAGAGAAACGATGCACACACTTGGATCCACACACTTACAACTCCAACCACACTGGATGTTAAGTGTCCAGACACCTCACTCCCACTAGGAATGTGCTGAGCCTCATGGATTGCTCCACAACTACTATTGGAAGAGCCCTGCTGAGCAGTAAGAAGCATTTTTTCTTCTTATCTTTCTCCAAGACTAATTCATATATCTGAACTGAATTTTCACGGCATGTAACTTCTAATACTCCACACAATACATAAGTAACTGCCAATTCAGAGTGTCTGCTTTTGTTTTAAAGTATCTCTCAAGTATTTCAAACAGTGCAATAGCTTATTGTGGTAAGGGCAGAAAGTGACAGAAGACAATGCACTATTGCATAAAAGTATTCCATGATAATCCATCATGATCTAGATCACTGAAGCACAAATTGGCTAGAACATTGGCTAGAGAAACTAACCAGTGTATTTGCTACAGTAACAGAGGAGAATCCCTCTATAAACAGTAATGAAAACAGTGTAAAACCCTCTTCACAGCTGCAATGTTTTTTCTGAAAACTTTTCAGATACCACATCACCTACTGAATATGAGCTATTACCTGCAGTATCTCAATGACTCTCACTGAACTGAGAAGTTCAGAGGTGCAAGACAAAACTGGCATGCTTCTGGCTTGTTTCAACTAATTTAACACAGCAGACTGTTACCGCACTTCCACCGAGCCCTTCACATAATTGTATGCCTCTCTAGAAATGGGAATTCTAAAAACAAACATACGATGAGGAATTAATTTTAATTATTTGAAGAAAATAATTTAAGGTGAAAAACTGAAGTCATTGGAAAAGGTTGGCCAGAAAGGTTCTGCTGTCTCCATCCTTGGAGGTTTCAAGACCCTGAGCAAACTGGTCTCACCTCACAGCTGACGCTGCTCTAAGAATGGCAATGACCTGTGTGAGCCTTCTGAGGTCCTCTCCAACATAAATTACCCTACAGTCATAACAAGAAATCATAACAAGAGAAAGCTATAAGCCACTTTAAAATGTCACTCAGTCCATCTCTCTACCTAAAGGCAAGACAAATTAGATATAAAAGATTCTGAAAATATACAAACCTATTCTGTTCTCCTTCAGTGATAAAAAATATCAGAAAGTATAAACAAGTCTTAAAGGTTTTGAGACTATATTTTCTTTCTCCTCTTCTACAGATACACTACTTGAAGGATGGGAACAAAAATCCCACAAGACTAATAAATAAATACATGGAATTTTTGTTCATTTATGAGCCTTCACCCAAGGTAACTAAAGTGTTTTAAGACATATTTACAGCAACATAATTTCTTTAGGAGCTGCTATAGTTAAGAGAAACAACCAAGATATTTATTTCTATTCTCACTGCATCTGAAGGGCAAGTAGCAATGATGAAGATATAGTATACTTCTGGGAAGTGACTGATGAGTTATGAGACAGGGACAACTCAGAGCTTAGGAGAAAACAATCAATCATTCAAGCTTGTTGAAAAATTCATCAAGAGATTCTCAAGCTTGCAATAATATCCTGAGAAATAAGTAGCATTCTGACTAAACATATTAATTTCATATGTTTGACAATACTGTAGCATTTTTAACTTTACTTCTCTTCATGGATTTACACAAAGCAATAAATGAAGCAAAGATCCTAACTATTAAAACAAGACTAAAAAATGAAGTGGTTTTACCTAGCTCCACATAAATAACACAGGACTTTATCCAGCCAAGATCTGAAAACCTCCAAGCATGAAGACTGCACAACCCATATGAGCAACCTTTTCCACTGCTTACTAGTCACTAAAACCTTGCTAAAGGGCTGGAAAAAATAGTTAATGTGTAGTCTTCCCATTGTAAGTTACAACTGTTTCATAAATCTGCCTCTTACGTTCACATTGTCAGAGAGCCAGCAAGGGCCAGCTAGTTCTGTGAGGTAAGCTGGGAAACAAGCATGAAAACAAAAGGCAGGTGAGAGCAGTAAGTCAGGAGGACTGGGAATGCTCAGTGGCATGTCCAGGTCAGGACTGGATCCAGAGACAGTGATCAGGGCTAGGCACAGTACAGGGATCACACAGCAAGTCTGTAGTGACAAGGCAGGTCCAAGATTAGGCCAGGATTAATTAAGCATCAGATTAAAAGCAGCTCCCAAAGGAAAGGAGGGCCAGGCCTTACCTTCCAGCTTTTCTCCCAAACAGCTCCTCTCAGCGAAGGAGATGACCTTGAACTCCACTAAACTAAACTCCTAGACAGGAGATGCACTCAGGGCCCTGGCACAGATGAAGTGTAAAATGCAAACTCAAGTGTAAGCTCAAGGCATTTGTTTTCAATCTGTACTTCATTTGTTGTTTTTTTTTTTCCTGCTTCTACTTAAGATGAAAATATTAGCTTCCACACTCAGGCACTTCATTTTTTTTCCCCCACTTTCATCAATTATACCAACTGATTAATGAAAAACAGTATCTGTTCCTATGAACCTTACTTCCTCTGTACACTTAAGATTTTCACAGCTATGCTTCCATAAGGTCTTTAAGGATCCTATAATATTTTTTCAGAAGAACCCTACTTCATTCATTAAATATGCTATCCTGATCAAGGCTATTTTTACTCACTATCACATTCAAAAAGCTATCACTTACATTCCACACTTAGCAGGATAGACTTAGTGCTTTTGTCATTATGTACCATCTTGCCTACCAAGATTTAATAAAGGCTCAGCAACATGGGCAAGAAGTCTCATTTTCCTCACAATCACACGAGGACATGTGCAAAAAGTAGTTCTCCAAATCTCTCTTCTATTTCCAGATGGAAGAGTTTTATATTTAGTTTATAATTTTCTTCTCCTGCCTCATTTAAGCACAGTTTAAATTTAGTATCCAATCTGATCTACACCAAAAACAAATTTCAGTGTTTTTCAGTTTCTGTATGCCAACCATAAACCTGATGTCATTTTTGCATGCTACATTAGACCTTTATGCCTGTCTGGAAGTTAAAAACCTAGCACCACTCTGGACCCTGCCAGTTTAACAGTGGTAGCTCTAGTAACCACAAAACTTGAGGAAAGAAAGTCAGGGAAGATATTTAAATCTATGCTAGCAGCGCATGTCACACCTAGTAATACAGTTATGCTTCCTTCACATCTCTCCCCTGAGCATTCAAGCATAGGTATCACTTGCTCCAGACGAAGTAAATGAATGACTAGCTGGTACCAAGGCAGGCTGAACAGAGGTCAATACTGAAGCCGAGAACTTGGTGGACTTCTCCAGCAAAAACAGCCCAGTTTTACTTCCTTAACGCTTATTCAGTATTTGAGAGCAAATGATACATACTCTGTCTGAAATACAACCCTTTCTTAAGTCAGTCAAAATGTAAGACCTCAGTGTTGACAGTCATGGCCAAGACAGCTAGTTGCTAAATCTGGGACACCTACAGTTTACTCAGTAAGAACAATGTATCTTCACTGAAAGGCACAAAAGTAAGGAGCGGATCTGAAAGCTGTCACCTTCCTGTTTTTCCCACAAGGTAAAGGAAAAAGATTAAATGATTTATTCAAACAATTAAAATGTGTTGCTAAACCAGAAAGCTACATCATTAAAAGTATGTGTACTTTCAGAGTTCCACCTTCCATCACTCAGGCTGGGAAAAGCTGGAAAGCGTACATGACCACCCAAAATCATCCATGGCTCCTCCTGAGGTCACTCGTCTATGGTGCTCTTGATACACATAAACACCTAAAGCTTGAGTGCCTGCATCTGTCACAAGAGGTGTGAGTAAACAGGGGAACCTGCACTGCCATGAGAAGAGAGTGTCTGTAGCACACCTGACGTGGGGGTTACCTCTATGTGTTTGGGAGAGGGGGGTCCCAGTGCAGAGCTAGATATTTTTCAAATCAGTTATACAAAATGGCACAGAAATTGGTAAGTGTTCATCTGCTGTATATCTGGTACGGATCCTGCATCTAAAATTCAGTGACTGCCAGTTAATTAAGTGCCATTAATGTATGACTGCCAGTTAAGTATGTGTCACTAATAAATCAATAAAACACTTCAATCCTGATTTTAAGCCTCACAAACTGAGCAGTGTTTCCCTTGCAACCAGTCATTCATGCTCTAGACTCTGAACTCAAAGGAAAGGGAGGTAGAAACTTAAAGATACCCAAGAAAACTAGTTAATGAAGAACTGGGATTTGTAGGTTGTCAGATTTTTAATTTTCCCTGGTAGTGCAGATCAGAATGCTACATACTGAGCAAAACTACAAAGAAGAGCATGAAATTAAACATAATTTCTGAAAGAAGTTTCTTCCATCTTTGGATCTGGAGTCCTGGGCAGAAAAACCTATTCTCAGAACAAATGGGGAGAAATTTACCAATTGAAGAGACAGCATTAATTAGATTGTGAGGAACCTTCGTAGCCTCTGCAATTTTATGAGCTACCAGCTTGACCATTCTACTTTTCTACACTAATATTTTGTACATCAGATAATTGCTTTCAACTGTGAAGGGAAAAAAGAAACAACCCTCTTAGCCTTGTATGATTCAATTTGTTCCTTTCTGTACCTGCAGAACAGTTTTTTCATCAGAGAAGGAAAGAACAAAGCTCACATCTGAAAAGTGGTATTTTGGTCAAATTCTTGATCTCCATCCTAAAAAGGGCATCTAATGTAAATGTACTTACAGCATTTTAAAAGAGAACTGAAAACTTGTTCTCCAAGAAGTGGGGGGTGGTGGAAACTTCCATCTGTCTTGACTCTTAAAAACTTCTTCCCTTAGCAGAATCGATTCATCTATTTTTGAAACATCTTTACCATGTTTTGAAAATTAAAAAAAAAAAAGAAAAGAGAAATACAGATAGAGTCTTTCTAACATCCCTCCTGTTCTGTTACAATTAATTCATCATTTTATTCTGTCTTGGGCATGCTGGATAGGCACAGACCTTGGTTTTCCGAGTAGACAGACAAAAAAATCTGCAAAAGATTGTTGGCAAGTTCTTCAGAAATGGATATATTTTTAAAGGGCCCTGTGCTAGAGAGTAATAATTTGTCAAAATTTTTGCCAAGCTGTTGCTAGATTCAGAAGAATCTCTTCAAAGCTGGAGTTTACAGACATGCGACAGGACACAAAAAGGCAGCTCCTTATCTGGATCTGCTGTGTTTTGTAGCTCAGACTTAATAATAAACCAGCATGGGAAACAACATGTGGGGGAAAAAGCTTTGGTCTGCTTCTACCAGAAGTTTGATAACTAATTATCACTCTTCATTCTCCAGATCTTAGAATGACAGGAGATATACAAAGACCAATGAAGCAATCTGGCTCACAATGAAGCAATGGAG
>VZTL01056644.1:20636-30986 GCA_013400535.1 Scopus umbretta | reverse complement strand
GGGGGGGGTGTGTGCCAAAGCCATGCTCTGCTCAGCTACTGCCAGGCCTATTGCAGGAGAGCTGTCAGCCCATCAAAGGCTCGTCTCTGTAAGCCCAGAGGAGCACAGAGGCACAAAGGCATGGTGGGAACCCAAATTAGGGACTCAGAGGAAGGAACCTCCCCCATCTGGGTCCTCCCCAGGACTGCCCCACTCAGCCCCAGTTTCTAGGTGTGAAACACCATCAAAAGGAGTCAACAGTGGAGCACCTTTCAGACTGGGAGAGGTCGCTGCCTGGGCATATGTGACGCAATATGAGATGCAGGGGAAGAGCATTTTGGGATTGCACAGGATTTACTATGGAGCGTTTAATGGAGGAATCAAAGGTGGGGAAAGGGATGGATCTAGGTGATTTGGGGAGCCGCAAGTGTGGGAAAAGGTAAGGGAATGAGGAGGGCTGGTCTGGTCTAAATAGCTTGCTGGTTGGTATGCCTGTCTGGCCATGCCTTTCACCTGATCGGCACAGTCTGTCCTATCTTCCTTCTGTTTGCATGTGTGTACATGTCTGCGTGCCAGAAGCTGGTGAGATCAGAGTGAGTGGACTTAAATGCCAACAACTGGAGTGGGCCCTTGGGTCACAGGGGCTTGTGTGTCCATGCTGCCAGCACCTGGAGCAAGTCAGGGTCTGTGTTTCAGCAGCTGGGCTGGCACGACAGGCCAGAGGCCTCGTGTGCCTGAGTGCCAGCGACTGGAGAGACTGGGGTGAGTGAAATCAAGTGCGAGTTGCTGTGGTGGCTCATCTGTGTGGCCAGCTATGTATATATTTGTAGTGTAAATATGTGCTCTGTGTGCATATGCCTACTTGGGAAGATGTATTCACCTTGCTGCTTGTTAGACCTCGGGGTATGGAGCTGCAGAAGCCTCATCTCTCTTGTGCTATTGGATCCAACACAATATATTTTTCCCTTAACAATGTCCATACCTGGTGAGTCAGAGATGCAGTAATTGTCATCAGAACCAGTTCTTAAACTGCATAACAGCTGATAAATAATGAAAAGTCTCTTTGTGAGGACATGGTCCATTTCTGTTTAATTCAGCAAGTTTACAGTTTCCTTTATCTCTTGTTTTCTTTTGGGAAGAAGCTTGTGCTGTACATTGCTCTCCATCTGTACAACTCTACTGATGTGAAATTTAAGATGAGTTTGAGATACCTGTTCCTTGAATACCCCTCTTTCAGACATCTTACACTTTCACTGTAGAAGGAAACATGGCAAACCAGGTTGCAAGGGACTAGAGAGTTATGCAGTTAGTTCCTGCTGGTGACATTTTTGATTCTGTGATTGATTTCTTGCTACATTGTTTTGCAGTGGTTGAGGGTCTTTTGTTTTGTGACACAGTGATACTACTCAATTTGGTTTAACTATGCGATCTCCAGTGCTTTTAGTTTCTTTATTTTCACTGACATGAATTTAGATTGTCAAAAGTTCAGTAACATGTCCAGATTCACCTTAGTAAGTCCTAGTCACAAACAGAGCAGCAATATTTATTGCCATGTCATTACTCACAAGACAGTTGGAATATATTTGGAACATGGGTCCCTTACTGTGTCCCCTCATTGATATGAGGAAGAAATGTGAATAGGACATCTTGCTTTGTAGTAGTGTTGAGTTGCATTATCCACTGCAAAAAAAAACAGCTACCAACATCTACTTGTAAATAATTCACAAATTGAAAGAACAACTAAATTGCGTGGATTTCTCATTCGGAATCAGCCGAGGCAAGCTGGAAATCCTTTGCCTGACACAGACATGTTCACTGGGAGAATGTGACATATTTCAAGCAGGTGAATCCCTTTATGACTCAAAGTTCCTGATGTGTGAAAGATCTTGTTTCAGTGCTTTCTGAACAGCTGTTTGCATAATGGTTTTGGAGCCATATAATGTAATAAGGATGTCGTTAGTGATGTCATACCAAGACTGAAGGATTTCCCCATTCAGTTGTCTGTTTTCAAAACCTGGCAGGTGTACATTAGGCTCTTTTCATCTAGTAGTAACGTTACAATTTGACACTTATCCCTTTTTCTTCCTTTTGTCATGGGCAATAAGCTTTTATTTTATTTTCAGATCAAGTGTGAGGATACATTTTTAATAAACTGGTGTAGTATAGTAATATTACCAATTGTATAATGCTTCAAACTGTGTTTTTTATGCAGCTTTGCTAGAGTAAGAAGTCATGAGATCCTGAAGTCTCCCTGATCAATTACCATACGTTTGGGCACGTCACTTTTCCCATGATGAAGGCAATGGGGCTGTGTATGTCAAAAGCAGAATTGCTTGTTTCTTTCATATGGCATACTGAGTTATCAAGAACGAGAAGATCCTTTTTTGTGCTATTAATATTACCTAGTTTGAAACGTGGCAAGTAACCTGAAATAATATGACAGAAATTAACGCAAGAGTGACATTAAAAGGAAATTTTCTAATTTGAGATCTGACACTATTCCAGTCTTCAAAGTGTTAGTGAATATTTAATGGATCAGACATCTACTGAAAGGACGTAGACTGAATTATTTAAGGGCATCACAAACCCATGAGTATATAACCCCTGAAGCATTGAAATTCATAACTGAGGCTTAGTTATTCTGATGCAATGTTGTTCATTCCCAGGCTTGCTCTCATGCTATTTTATTTTTGGTTATTAAAGCAATATTGGTCTACACAGTACAAGCAAAACTAAACAGATATTCCTATATCAGAATGCTCTGTAATCCCACTAGCTATCCTAATATTCTTAAAATAAATATTCTAAAATATTACAGTGTTGAATAGATGAAAATAAATATTCTTACAGTGGCTTCCATGAGTCTATAAGATCATTCTATACAACACACTTTGCATTAACTACAGTGCTTGTTCTTAGAGGTGGTGTTTGGGGCTTGTGTTGGGGTGAACTGAATGTTTGTTAAACTGCTGCACCTTCATTGTCTCTACTGAATTTATTAGCTGGGTATTGGAATTTGACAAGGTAGTTTCTGCCTTGCTTAGAGAAAGCTTAATAAAATGGCTCCAAGTGTTGTACATGCTGAATAACAAATACTAAGTAAGTAGATTGTGCATAGACAGGATTTGATTTGATTATGCTTTTACATTGTCCCTGAACTAAGCATCACAGTGTAAAGTGGTTTTGAGTTCCAGACATAATAATCCAAATATATGAATACATCCAGATACTTGTAGATCAGGATCTACTTGTCTTAAGGCTAGATTGCATAAACAAAGCTGATGTGGTAAAGTTTGTATCCATTCACACTGATGGTGTAAATCAGTCTTCCATCTAAAGCATTAGCTCACATGTGATTTAGAATTCTCATGAAGATTCAGAAATTTATTTTAGTTTTATTTATTTAGTTTTTATTTAGTTAGTTTTATTTATTTTAGTTTCTGAACCAAAAGTCTTCCTTCTAACTTGTTCACATTTTTCTTCATTATCATATTATTCTGACTGGGAATTTCCACAGAATTCACAAAAGCATCAAGACTTGCCAATACTGTATAGTGAGAGAAGGAGATAGTGAAAGTTAAGATAATTTTTGAATGAAACTTTAAATGTAAACACATGAAGCAAGAGGGAAATTAGGTTCCTTAAGTTGTTCAAAGGTTTTTCTAAAAGCCATTGGATAATGTTGGATTACCTTCTATGTCTTGAATGTTGGTATCTTAAGAAGGATGTATTTTATAGGGGTTAGATTTGTATTCTGACTGAATAATATCTCTGTCTATAGCATTATTCATTGTATATAAGTATAGCTAAATGTAGTCCAAAGATATTAGATCTAGAATTTACCTTCCTTTCTCATACAGACTAATGCCATACTATACAAATAACACATCTGACCCCCCCTCCTCAGTATTTTTTCAGTGAGTTAGGAGATCATCAGCGTGAAAGTGTGAAGTGAGACTTTACCTCTTGCCTCCTAGAGTTGCTACATGAAAGAAAACTAATGGTTAACGACTGTAAAGTATAGCTAGTTAATACTTTCGCTTTCCCACCTACGCATAATGAAACACTGACATTTGATTTCTTGCAAGTATGTCCTTTCTCTAACCCTGTTCCTGTCTTGTTTTCTATGTTTCTTCAGAGACTGCAGCCTTGTGAGCTGCTGTAGTGTCTATCAGTACGAGTCACATTGAAAGACCAAGGCTTTGATAGCTAATGTTAATAACATAAATTGAAGAGAAACATGAGATACACAGAAAAATGTTATAGATCCCATTGCCCGAGTAGAGGGGAGCCACTAATCTCAAGGCTGCCATCTCCAGATGACTTTTTCAGATTAGCTACTTAGCTCTTTTTTTTTGTTTTGTTTTGTGTTTTGTTTTTTGTTTTTATTTTGTTGTTGTTGTTGTTTCAACCAAGATGCTAGTTGTATTTTTTAATGAAAATAAAGTATGCAGCTAAATATTTCATACTGACAAAGCAAAATGCATTTGCTGAGATGGGATAGTGAAGGAGGAGTGTAGCATAGTAGCACCACGCTCCACTGTCTTTCCCCTTCCCATTCAAATAGCCCAAGTGCAGCCTCAACTTGACATGTACAAGCCAGAGTCCTGACATTCCTGTTTTCCACCTGTTATTTGTGATTACCTCTGTCTCAGGCTAGTTTTGTCTGAGGATTTGTGGATGGCTAATAAATTTTTATTCATCATTTGGGTTAACACAAGTAGAGGACATTTCTATTTCTATATATCAATATGGTAAAAAATGTTGTGAGCCCAGTTATATGACAAAATTATAAAGGCAAATGTCAACCTGTTTTAAGCTGGGAGGAATTATCTACAGAACTTAGGGAATAATAGATGAGCATTGACAACAGTGGGTTGATGCTAATATGTTGATGCTTTATTAATGGCTTCAAGGAGAGTAACATGTATTTCTTTGCCTCTCTGTAAAATCAGGGTGTGCTTTCTACCTAAAAAGGCAGTTGGGATTAGATGGTAGGACTATGAATACTGCTGCTGCACTTCATGTTCCCGTCTTGATGTCTGGAGAGATTCAAGTACAACTGGCACAGACACTCATAAGATCAAGGTCAAACTGTCTGCATAATAAATATTAGAAAGTATTAATTCACCCACAGATGTGGCAGCAGAGATGAATAATCTTCATGCAGTTTATCTATACATCTGAGTATTTGAGAGATTTAATTGCAACACAATGAATCCTGCATTGTGTCCCTCTCAAAGGTCTTTAAGGGACAGTTCAACACTATGTATTGCCTTTATGCTGTATGTGTTCACCAGGGCGTTATACATTATAGTTTTCCAGGTTTCCTGCTTTCAGGGTGGTGCAAGAAAAAAGATAATTTTACTTAACTGGGAGTAAATAAATAGATAGTTTTAGTCCATTTTAGCTTTTGCTATGTCTAAAGTTAGTTTCTGTAGGCTGGTGGCTAAAGTCTGACATATAAGGTCTTTTTGCAGAGCCTGCCTTTAAAAATAGAACTGATATGCAGCTTTTGAAAAGTTTGCTGTTGGCAGAATAGTTTTATTGAAGTTGAAAAGCATTTTACCTATTGATTTCAATGGAAAGGGTTAGGCCCATGGTAGGAATTTTTGAAAATCTACATCTGAATCTGTTAGGAATGTTTCTAAAAGCTTACCCACCAATTTAGTATTTAGAGTAGCATGTCATACTAAGACTTTCACCTTTTGACAGAGTTGCCATTTATTCTTTGTGATAGAGCTAGGCAAACAGCATACAAATTGCTTCTTAAATATTTTTCTTGAATAATAATTCAAAGCAGATATGGACCTCAAACTACATTAATGGTCATGACTTGCAAGTACCTTCACTAAAATTTTGGAAAAACATTGATGCAAAAGTAAGTTTAATTAAATGATTATAGGGCATTGAATGGAAAGTGAACTTTGAGAAGATAAAGTCTGTCTTCCAAACTGTCAAAGGTAGTCCAAGATTCCTTCAAGTCAAGCCAGCCTTTTGTAAGAATTTCTGAATTTCTGTCAGTGAAATATTTAGAATCAGTCTGTAGAACAACAAATAATTGTTGACATTATTTGGAATGATTTCACTTCAGAGTAAATGCCAGCACTAGTTTCGTATAAATGGAGGCACACATTCAAAGCTCACTGATGTTAACAGCAAGACTTCATGTAGGACTTGTTTCCTGAGCCTTTTGTGTGATCACTTATGATTAGAAAAAAGAAGATAAATTCAGTAAATTATTTGTTTGCTGTTCCCTTTTTGATATTTTGAAAAACACAAAGCTTTTGATGTATGACATACCCATCTTTTCAAAAATCCAGCTTTATGGGAGAGATTTGGGTAGAACTCATATCTAGGTACTGGGCAGGGGTTCAGAAAGTGTTTGAAAGACGTATTCACAAAGGCTATAATTTGCTTGGCAGGGGTTCGTGCTTATAGGGAGCATCTTTGAATCTCTCGGACTTGGTATTTACCTCAGCATTGGTACCTAAAATGTGTGGGAGATACAAAGTAAGAGTCTGGAAGCTTGCAGTGATGCATGGCTAGGATTTTCTTGCTAGCATTCTGATATTAACCTCAATACTCTCTCGACTGCATTAGTTACAGTTTTAGTTCCAAGGAGCTGAATAGATTCATTTGCAAAATGAAAACAAGTGGTTGCGTTTGATCAATGAAATGAGAGCTGTATGATTTTTGGTTTTACATGCAGGCTAATTCATGACAGGGATGTGGACATAGCTCTGGAGGGGTTCTAATCCTTATAGTTTAAATAAAATATTAATGATAATCTTAATTCTTATCCACAATTCTGTTATATTACAACTATGTAATATTTCATCACTTTACTGGGTGAGGCTAAAATATACAAGTCTTTTATTTGATGTGATTTGGTCACATAATGCAAATATGGCTCAAGTGGGTGTATTACTTACATGAAAAAAACTATGAGGGGGGAAAAGTGTGATTTAAAGCATAGGCAGGTGGACTCTTAAGTCTTTTAATTGACTTATTCAGACATACATAACAGAAGTGCAACAAAATTATTTTTATTATTCCAAAATGCACAACAGACAGTACAGGTGTTTACAGATCTATTTTGAAAACTTATCTTTTTCCATAATTTTACTACAAGCTACTCTGTTTTGCAATTTTAATTCAAAATTCTCTCATCCAGAATGGAATAATTCCTGATATGAATAATGTGCTTAGTTTTAACTGAAGTCAACTCATGTTTAAAACTGAAGTGAGTGAGAGGCAATTTGATTTACCTATTATTTTACTGCTTTAAAACTTCACTAGACCAAAGAAAATGTCCATGCTCATAAATCTTATAAATAAAATTAAGAGAACTAATATCTTTCAGTAAAAAAGCTAAAAATGAAATAAGTTAAAATATCTATTATAAGAGAGATCCAGAGTAACTGACAAATTCCCTTTAAGTAAACATATCTGTAAAGGTCTCAAAAGCAGACATGTCAGGCGAGCTCAAGAGGTTGTCTACTTCATTCCCTTGCCTCATGGCAAATTAACTTCATCTCTGTCATTGCCAACAGGTTCAATGTGTTCCTGAAGACCTGTAGTGGTCACTACTCCGCAGACCCCACTCTTTCTCTGCCTTCCTTTCCCAACCCCATGACAATTTATTTTAGTGTCTAGCTGTCTGTACCTTTCGGAAGATTTGCTAGTGACTACTCTGAATCTTTCATTAGTTGTTCTGTTCACTATGAATATGGAGAACTGACTGTTCCTTTTCTCTTTGTAATAGTCTTCAAGCATGTAAAAGGTTCCACTAATTTCCCCCTCTAAATGTTACCTCCTGTAAGCAAAACAACCACATTTATTTAAACCTTTTTCTCCTAAGACATTTTTTAGGCCTCCATTCTTATTACTTGGCTGTGAATTGTCTCCAGTTTTTCAACGCCTTGAAGTTCTCTGTCTGAAGCTGGAAATAACAACTCAGCTGAGGCTCTTGTCATGTTGAGCAGAGTGGCGGGAGTAGGTTGCGTCTTGTAGGCTCTACTGCTTACATTCCCACTTTTCTGTAGCAGTGTGATACTGCTGACTCGTACTTTGCTTTTATAACCTCCAAGTCTTTGGTGCCGAACTGCTGCTGAGCCAGTTGCTCTCCATTCTGTGTGTAGGCAATTGTTTCTGATGAAGAGCAGTATCTTTTTGTTTTCCTGATAGGATTTCATCCTGTAGGTTTCAGATAATTTTCCCAATAATGTGAGATGATTTTCCATTCTGATTCAGTCAGTCTTCTAGCTTGCTTCCAGACCATCCCAACTTCATATTGGTCATTGCAGAATTAGGTTGCTGCAGAACTCTATGTAAACTTCCATTCTTAGAAGGACTACTGTGAACTACTGTCAAGGCATGTTATCACACCGCACTTGCACTTGTGGGATCAGGTGCCTCTAGATTAATCCCTAAATAATTTGTGAGACTCCTATGATAAATAGTGTTTTAAAAAAATCTCATTCTTTCATTCTGTTGCATAATGAGGGGAAACCCAGTGTTTCTGATATGTGGCAAAATTTTCAGAGTTGTTTAACTGACTTAACGTGTTTACCCAGGTGAAAGTAGACAGCTGATGATTCTTTTTTCAAGTTAGCGAGGTATGAACTAGAGTTCATGTTATTTGTGTTATTGTGGCACTGAGCCTGAGCTAACAAGCCTTACTGAGTAAATAGAAGAGTTCAGGTGACGTTCAACATTTGAACATAGATTTGGCTCTTAAACAAACACGCTGTTATTATTTACAGAGCATAATGACTATATGAAATATTTTGCCAGAGAAAAAAGTCAGGAGCTCAGCTGAGAGGTTTACAGTCCAGCTAATAGAAAGTGAGGGCACATATGTTGGTTGTAAGAAAACCAGTGCTGCAAGGCTTTTTAAAATGAGTGCATTCTGAGGAGAGATGGAAAGCAGGGGACAATAAATACTTGGAAATTGTGAACTTTCTGAAAGTATAGGATAGCATAGAATAAGCTAAGTGAACTAGGCAGTCGAAATACAGGAATATAAAGAATGAAGGTGTAATAGAGAAGAATAGGAGGCAAGGGCAGAAGGAGTCTGAAGCAGCATTCTATAAACCTATGAAAATGATTTTAAGTAAACTGATGGGCAAAGTAGGGAAGGCCTGAAGAGCAGTTTATTCAGTAGCTCTCCATTTTGGCCTTAAAAAAGTCTTTGTTTCAATCTTGGCAGTTTCTAAATAGCCTTGCCTATTATCTTCCACTTAAGCCCGATCAGTACCTTTATTTAGAAGTGAACATTTAAAGCCAAACTGCCATCTCAAGCACCCTTCATTGCTTACTTCCATTCTGACTGAAGGAACAGTAGGATGGCCCCAGCCCTCTCACAGTGCAGTCAGTGCTGTCAGTGTCGCAGGTCTCACAGTGGCACTCTGTAGCTACTGGGTACGAATAAAAAGATTCAGGATGGTCACCACAGCCAGGGATCTTCACTGTTTCATACACAACCTCCTTGAAGGTACATGTTTGCTGAACGGATGATACTGGTGGATATTTATATACTGGATCCTAAAAATTACAAGAAAGAGATACTTATTTTGAAATTTGTTATGAGATAGAAATCCAAGTTTTTATAAAATAAAGGACCTGATGTGAAAACTAATTAAACTGGTGGGGAAAATCCCACTGAAATCAAAAGAATTTGGGTCAGACTCTTCTAATTTCACCTAGCTCCTTAGGATTCTTCTTTCAGGAGGACTGATATGGCAAATTTGTGTCATATGATCATCAGATAATCTTGCAGGCCAGTTGCTTGATTCTTCAAATTATTTGGAAAAGTAGAGGAGTCTAGATAATAATGGCTATCTAGTCTAGATAGTAATTCACAAATTGAGCATAAGGCAGATATGCAGATTTTAATACTTTCAACTCTAGTTATACAATATAAACATATAATGTGTGCAGCCAGTTAAAGATCTGAATTTTACTAGCATCTTTTCACCCTTCATTTGTGGTTCAGATTGGCTGTACATCTACTTTCCTGTCAAATAGCACAGCAGTTACTCAACCTGTTCTTTCACAAGGCTCATCCTGACTATGTGTTTGTCACAGACTGGAGAATGGGTTATTCATACATCACTTGGAATATTTAATTCTGGTGCCTGAAATTAAACTTAAGATTCTCACCCTTGTGAAGCAGTATCCTGAGCACCACGTGGCATTCACTGTAATACAGAATTCACATTCTTCTCTTTCCACTGCTATAGTAATATTGGTAAGCTGACAGCTATTGCAGCAAATTGCTTTCCAGCAAAATAACAGCACGTAACAATTAACCGTCTTCATCCTGTGTATAAAGCAAAAAATATATCTATACTAGAGAAATATGTG
>VZTL01056644.1:1750-18208 GCA_013400535.1 Scopus umbretta | reverse complement strand
CCTTATCAGTTTGTTCCATGAAATGAACAGCTGTAGCAGTGTAATTGATGGGATCGATTGGGGAGTGGGAATGAGGAGGGAAGTTAACAGGAAATATTTGCATAGTGTTCTCACTGAAGAATTCATGAAGCTGCATTTGAAACACAATACAAACTTTTTAACAGGAAGATTTCATCCTGCACTGACTTCAGGGCATCTGTTTCTGTAATCATCAGTTCTAGGTTGGTTCTCCAGCTATCAGCTCTGCTAAATTCATTAATTAAATTAATATGAATATGCATTTTTAGAGTAATAGGAAATTACAAATTGAAATCAACTAACCACCAGTCTATCATCTGAGGAGTGGTAATTTGGTGAGTTGTTACTTGGTTGAGTTTGATTTTGTTCCCACGCCTCTTGTTAGAAAGATATACTAAAGGAATTACTTCTCATGATGGGCAAGATGCTGTTTAAGTACATGTTTTTCTAAGATTATTAGTTCAAACCTCTGGGAAATGTTTATATGCCATATCATATGCCTTCAAGTTTATATACCCATTAGATTAAAAAAAAATGGTTATAGTAGTTTGAGGGGAATGGCAAATGTTATTTATCTAGAAAGCTATCATTTTCACATATATGTGAACATTATATGTAGATTCTGTGTTATTGAATTTTGTACTTATTTGAGAAATAGAAATGATTTCCATTTTAAATGGTTTATATTTCAATTTAGGGAATAATGTCAGAGGGAATAATACTTCCTCTTCACATGCTACAGGAACTTTTAAGCGCGAAGTAGTGGTTTTATCAATCTGGTTCTTAAGCAGTATTGCCCATCCTAGATTTAGCAGTTGTCATTATGCTTCCAGGCTGAATGCTAGGTGTTGCCCAGATTGTCAAAGAGGAATTATTGAAGCCATACTCCTAGAATTCTCTGGTGGTTTATGTATACAGCCTAGGAAATCAAAAGATATTGTGGCACGTCTATACAGAAAGATTCAGACAGACCTGCATGTGCTCTGCTCACACTTGGAGCTAGCTAAGCAATTCACAGATCTGGTGTGTCTTTGCAAATGGCCTATTTGGATTGGGGCAAAACAATCTCATGCTCTTTCTCCACCATTCTAGGGTTGGCTTACTAGTGGGTCCATTGTGCAGAATCCAAGCTCGAGCAAGCCCTATGAGAGGGCTCAAGTTGCTGCAAAATCCTGTAACTGCATTATGATTGGGAATGGAAGAGTTGGATTGGAACGGCAAGTGCTTAATGGTCAAGACTTCTGCCAATCGAGATTGTTGTAGTCCTGTTGAAATGAGTGGGGAAATCTGGCAAATGCTGTAACAGATCTGTTCTTCAACACGGGCAGGGAGTTGGTTCATTGGAGTATAGGTAGTCCTGTAGAGGAAGACTCTCCAGCTTTTGTGCAAGTCATAGTGGGCATCAGATTCACATGGCTGTGTTAATGCCTTAGTGGCATCTCGGGGAAATAAAAGGCTTCTCTATATTGCTATTTTTGTATTCTATGGTTATTTCCCTTGGGCTGTTTACTGTTGTAACCTAGCAAGCCATTGTTACCACTGCTGCCACAAAAGAGCACTTGCTTTGCTTTTTTTAATCACTTCAACTAGAAGTGCTGTGACACATTCTGCTGTTGTTTCCCTCCTAAGCAGTAAATGCTCTTTTTCTTCTGTTGGGGGGGTGTGTGTTGGTTGGGTTTTTTTTTTTTTGTTGTTGTTGTTGTGTTGGGTTTTTTCCCCCCCAAAGCATCTAATACAGAACTGAAAGCTTTTTGTTTCTTATATGTCCTAAAATAATGACATTTCTTTCTTCAAGAAGGGTGGTGGTAAGACTAGCAATTCTGTTACTGCAAGTTGTAAATCTGCCTTGCTTAAAAGAAGGTAGTTTAGATCTTTCAGAGAACTTCAGCATCTATCAAAGTGCTATTGGAAAACTTGGTTATATGCGTGCAACTCATCCACCATGAGTAATAAATCTGACTCAGTCCTGATAGAAGATATATTGAATGTTCTAGTGGAAAAAACATAATAAATATAAAAGACAGGTCTTATCTGTAAGTTATTCCAGCTGTGGACTAGCTTTAGCTTCTAATATATTCTTTTAAAAGTGTCAAGGGATGTGGTTTTAGGTTTGTTAGATTCATGGTTGTGGTTACATGTCTTAGGTCTTGTTAAATGGATATGTTAGTGGGGATAGAAGTTTCTGCATCTGAAAGCTGTTTGTCATTGAAAGTACGTCTCAAGGTATGTTTAAGGTGCTTAAATCTATGGCTTAATTAAATTTCTATGGGTTAGAACAGAATTAAGAGTTGGTTCTCTTAAGTTTGGAATTGTGCACTTCAATGCCATCATACTGAATATAATATGTGCTTGCATCAAGTTTCTTCAGCACACAGCCTGTCTTGACTGAGTACCCTTCCTCTCCCCTTTTTTGTGTTTGTCCAGATGTTTTTTTGCACAGGTCCTAATTTAACCTGAGGTATTTAAAGCAAAAGACCTTATTGCTGCTACCTAGTGATTGACGAAATTGATATCCTTGAAGTACACAGATTGCAAATCGCTTCTGAATCTGTGCTTCAGGGTTCCCTGTGGGGTTGGTATTTCACAGCACAGCAGCACAGGCCTGTGTTAAGTGAATTGACTGGAGTGTTGTCTTTCTCTTTTGTTGTTGTTTTTATTGCTTACTACAGGTGGGAGGTGACTTTTGTCACTGCACTACCCCTCTATATGCCTTTGGAGTTTGCTGTGAGTGTTATTAAAGTCATTGGAGAGACCCTCACTGGCTTTAATGGTAGCTGCAGTGGGTAGTTGTTCACTATTGTTCAGTACAATTTTTGCTGATATTGTTTTAATTTCCCAGCACTGATGATGCAGAATTGTGAAGTAGCTTGGGCCTGCCGAGCACATAGCTGGATAGTTGAAACTAATTAGTGTCAGCTAAAGAGTTAATCACTAACGAAGAATTCATACATCTGCTCATATGCAAGTAGGATACTTCACCTTCAGGAGAATAATGAAAATGTTTGAATGCATTGACTACATATTTAGTAGCACAGCAAGATTTTAAGATACTAGTTTCCATTACTTGGAGCAAAGGTTATACATCCCATATTTCCAAATACCTACACAGGCTGTTAGGCTTTCTAGGTCTTGTGAAAATCCTGCTTGCAGTTAAGAGCAGCAGAAACTAATCCTTCTGAAAAGTGTTTAATAAACACAGAACAGTGCAAGGAATGATACGGATGCTTATGTTGTTGTCATTCAGTTATTTTTCCTGTAGATTTTGTCTCACATGATATAAATTCATTCATGGCTGATTTTTATACCACATTTCTGAATATATAAACCAGCTGCATTTTCTTACCCTTTTTAGTGATAGGATTCTTACAACCTTCAGCTGTTTGCTCCTGCAAAACCACAGTGTGATCTTGGCTTCTCATATAAGATCATTTGATAACTCCAGTGGTGTCTATTAGGAAATGTATGTTAGGATTCTGCTCAAGACTAAATGAAGCCTAAAACTTACATGTTTGTTAGGAGTGCTTTTTTCTTTTTTTTTTCTTTTTTTTTTTTTTATTTATCATTCTTTCATCTTACCATCTCACTTTGTTTCTAGGTATTTTATTTTTCCAAAGAAAAAGAAATCTTTTTTTTGTAGGAATAGCTTCTCTGTGTGTGTGAATAAGTAGCAGTTTTGTTCCTGTGCCTGTCCTGGAGCACTACTGCTTTATTTTAAGCTTTCTGGGTACAGCTAGTGTTTGTCAACATGAACAAGAATCTTAATGGCCTTAACAAAATAGATTAGTCATATTAGAAAAGAGTTGACAAAGCAAGGGAGAGACCTGATGGACAATATATTTAAAGTCATATATTCCACTAATACATAACCAGCTAGGGTTTCTTTTTTGTTATGTGAGCAGTTCTTGGGTCTTTATGGGATTGCTGTTATGCTGTTGATAGCAAAAGTGTAGAAATATTTCTCTGAGCATATAAGTTGAAGAAACTAGAAACAGGGGCATGAGGCTGCATCTGATATGATTCATTATGGTTTGTTTTTGCTGGTCTTGCACAGAGTATGGAGACATGCCCAGATCTGTTTCACTCTAATTCAAGTGGTGCCTGTGTACATCTGTAAAGAAGGAACCATGCTAAATGTTGTCATCTTCCTCACTGAGCAGTAGTAGAGAGCCCCCTGGATTTACTTGTAACTCATGGGTTGTTAAGTACAGGAAGAGTTCAGTGTGAATGGAAGCAAAACTATCCGAGAGAGGATGACCAATTTATTTTTAAAATTTTCATTTTGTTCTTAAAAAGAAACCCCAAAAGTTGGAAATCCTCCATAGAAAGAAAGCCTTTTCATTGTTGAGTTGCTTCAGGCTACTGTCTTTCTGTCTCAAGTTGCTGTCTATTGAAGCCAGAGCATACACATGGACTGCCCAGGCAGCTGTAAATACTGGAAGCACTGGGTTCCCCAGCCTTGGAAGTGTTGTATGCTCAGCAACCCAGCTTGATAGGCTTCTGAGCAGTCAGATGAGAAAGCTGGCAGGAAACTTAGGTTTTAGTGAACTTCATTGAAATAATCTTTGTAGAGTAAGTTTTCAACAAATTTGAAATTTGTCATTTGCTATTTACCTACAGAAATGGTAAATTTTTGGGAAAATGTATGAGTTTTTTTTGATTTTTATTTTGCAGAACAATGAACTTAGGTTGCTAAAGAGACACTTACCTGCACATTACTCTTTTAAACCTATTAATCAGGAGCTGACTGAATTTTGAAATCCAAACCAAAATGAAAAACAAATAAACATATCTGACTATTCATTTGAAAAGCCAAATCCAGTTTGACTGCATTTGAGTGCTTTGGTACTGCATACGCTTCCTAAAAGTAAGTGCTTGAGAGAAAGCTGAGATACTTGGCTTCATTGACACAACTTGCTGGGTGGCAAACCTGGTGATTTCTGAGCTAGGAGGCCTTGTGATTTTCTTTCTTGTCAGTGTTTACAACAAATGTACACAGATTCTATCAATAGCAACATTTCATTTTTAAAAAAATTTTTCTGTAAATAATACTTGAAGACCCAAATACTAAATGACTTGAGTCTGAAGGACAAAGGCTGCCATTAGTAGTTTGTGTAAGGAATGATTGCATTTTTTTTCTCTAGGTAGCTTGTTTCACTGATCTGTCATGTTCATATTTTGTTAAACCTAGAAATAAAAAAGACAATGTTTCAGACACTTTAAAAATTCATCAGTATTTCTATTATGCTCTGTAACCATGCAAAGAAGCTGGGCAAATATTTGTCTATGATGGGTTTAGGAAGGACTTCTGAAAAAAAAGTGCATTTCTTTTCAAAGAGTAAATTTCACAGGACTGTGCCTTATTCACACATAGACAACACCACCTGCTAATTGGTTTCAAACTTCAGCTATGATACGCAGTGTAAAGCTTATCTGAATCTTGCTGACAGTGTGCATTGATAACACAATAAAGTTGATGCAGAACGATTCAGCACACTCAGATAATGGATGAAAAGCCCATCTTATTCGGGTTGCTAAATAAAGTCTTAGGCTGAAGATGTCTGACCCATATTCTTTTTGCAAGTACAGTAATTTTTAGGTCAAATTGCTTGAGAAAAATAGGTTGAAAAGAATGCATACAGCCATAGCCACCTTCAGCTGTGATTTTAACATTTTATCTGACCAGCGATATCTACAATATTCACTGCTTTTAGGGATTCTAAACATTTTTTTAAAAGATTTTTTTTCTCAGCAGTCCTATGGAATCTTTATTCTAGGGCATAGAGCCATTATTGCACAGCATATAGGGTGTTGGATTTGCTCTGTGAGCTGTAGGAGTTTGATTGTGTTCAGGTTGCAAATTTACAAAGAAATTTCCTGAAAATAGTGCAGGAGTCAGTAGTGCAGAACTTTAATGAGGAAACAGATCTGAAGCTTAAAGAAAAAGCTTTACAGGCATCAGCCCAGTACATAGCTCAATACAAAACCCAAATCTTATTTGTTAGCTTGTGTTAGCAGAATGATGAAATAAAAAATCAAGCATTGTATTTGGCTACAGTCCTGATGAATGTGTATTTTTCCAGGCAATGATAATAATTAAAACCAGAGGCTTTATTCTTAAATAAAGTAGGTACAAATTTGGCAAGTTCAGGCTTGAGCTGAAGGCTTACCTTGTGATTACTTTGTATAGCATTATACACTGTTCAACCAACTCGGTGGTTAGCAGAATCTGTGTTTGCTGTTCTCAGTGAAGGATGCCGCTCTTTCCCTTCCCTCCCATTCTGCCTTTTTTCTTTGAATGATACTCTCTCTTTGTCAGCCATGCTGTAGGAATGCCACTGTTCTTACGCAGAATGAGACCCAGGCATAAGCAAAGCAAGCTGTGGCAGGGAAGCAGACTTCTAGGGAGGGGAAGAGAACCTGTTATAGTCTAGGGAATGTGAATTACAGTGACCAGAAGCACTCCATTATTTAAGGACATCAAAAAATAGCTGGAAGAATTTAACAGGCAGGAGGAGCCTTCCATGTCGTGTGACTGAGAGCATGCACTGCACCAGACTCTGCTACAGTGGGAAGTATTGGCTGCGTAGCCTAGCGGGTAAATATTCCTGTATCTGACAGGATGTCAGGAGATTGAAAGCTTTCTTATGGCAGAAAAATAAAGCTGTTTGATGGCTGGAACCTCCAGCCGGAGTCTTGGCCAGACTGACATCAGAAAATCCTGCTCATCATTCCCTTTAGGATCCTGGAGTCCCTTTTATCTTGCCAAGGACCCTAGAAACTCATTTTTTTTCTCTCTCTCTATCTCATTAGGGGTTTGGAATCCTCCTCTGCTACCTCCATGGCAGGTGTCAGGCGGTGAAGGCCACTTGGTAGGCAGCTCTGTGTGGGAATGGGGGAGCGTGGGATGCCAGGCAGGGCACTGGGGTAGGCAGAGGGGCCGAATGGTGGAGTGGGAAGAAGGAGCAGGGCAGGTGTCATGCAGGACAAGCTGAATGAGCCAGCCTGTGAAATGAGGGTTCTTAAATGTGATTAAAATTACCTTGAAATTGGATACCTGTGGTCACTGATCACCTTTTAAAATATTGATTTATGTTGTGTCTGTTTCAGCACGGTATTAAACAGCTGTTTGAAATGGATCAGTCTGAAGACTGGCTGCTCAGCTTTATAGGAACAGAAGAGTCACTGAGCAGAAATCCATTTGTAATCTCTGTAGTACTGCCTGAAAAAGAAACAGTCCTACTCAATTGCTTTATTAATTATATAAATGAGCAAGATCTTAGGTGCTGATAATTCAACAGGTTTTGTGGCTTGTTGTGGTGCCATCTCGTGGTTCTTGAGTAAAAGTTCACATGCTGCTGGAAGTTACTTTGCAGGTAAAGCAGATTTTACAGCATTGCAGCAAGCAAAACTAAATGCTAGGGTTGAGAACTGAAACAGCATTTTAAGCCTCCTGGCTACTGGCCAGATTCCTGCCGTGCTCAGTCCTTTCTAGATCTAGTAAAGCCTTCGGGCAAAAAGAGAGTTTCAGAACTCCCACGGTAAGAGTAGTGATAATACAGCAGTCTTTAAAGGCAGGGGCATTAAGTACTTCAGGCCATTTTGCTTGTCCCTGTGTATGAGAGGCGTGGAGAACTGTGCTCGAGAAAACATGCCTTCTCTGTTCTTTCTCTCTGAACTGTGGAACATAATCATTCCTCCTGGTGTCTTAAGCACAGAATTGCTCTGAAAGTGGATAGGGACAGTGCAGTCCTCCTGCTTCTAATGCATCTTGTTTGGGATAAGGAAAGAAGATTTACAGGAAAGTATATATAGTGGTCCTCTCCAGCTCATTTCCACCTACTCGTTGCAGAGCGTGTATGCTGAGGGGCATTCCTCCTAACTTGAAGTGGTCTTTCTATGTCCTATGAGGGAACCTCACTCATCTTGCTATTCTCTAAACCTTGAAAAGGAATGATGTTTACTCCAAGTTGTACTCCTTGTGTTCCAATGTAATGTTGTCAACCAGATTGTTAATGAAAAATTTTTATTAGGCTTTATTTTTGCTTTCTATGCTCAAAAACTAGGAAACTTTCAGTAGCATTAAAATGGTTATCATTTTGCAGCCTCCTGGTGTTGTCCACTGTTTGCTGTTCTGTTTTGCTATCACATTGTATCACTTTTTATTGCATCCTGAAGATTAACAGGCATTTTCAGAAAAATGTTTGTCATATTGGTCTCTTCTAGAATTCTAATTTCTACTTAAATGAATTTTACATAATGATACTTCTGAAAGAAACTGTCAGCATATCCATCTATCTGATAAAATTTCTGGGTGTCTGTAGGTCCTATGAATCCTACAGTTGCCGGCCACATATGATTTAGTAGCTCCAGAGATTATTGCTTCACATCTCAGTTTCTATAAGTAGTGTACATACGATCTTCACAAGAGAGCTAAGCAGGTGGAGCACTGAAAGAGAAAAAGGCTTCTGCTATATAATATGCCCTTTCCTAAATAACCTGGAAAGGCTATGATGTGATAGTGCTATAGACACAGCCTTGGAAGAAGAGGTGAGAACTGGTGTGTTCATTGCAGCCAGTGGAATCCTGATGGGTAATTTAATAGACTGTGATTTTGGTAGACTTGTAAAATGCTTAAGGCAGATCTCTCACTGGCTGAGAATACTAGGATCTGCGCTGAGGTCTCAGGGTGCAGGAAAGGTGAGGAGGTGGACCTCAGGCCTCTGTTATCAATCTGTTAGGTTTGAACATTTCAGAAAAAAATAGAAGGCTCAGTAGGTACTTTTGGAATCTTTTGAGAAAAGTTCTGTCGTATGTCCACAACCATTCTCCCATTATAGACGACCTTTTTATGGCTTCAGATGAGGTCACAGGGAGTCTGTTACCATTCATTTATGAGTAAAGTCAAGTTGCTAATGAAATCAACTGATTAGTTACTACCTTCTGCAGACTGTAAGGAGTTCATTAAAAAGTTTCCTCTCTTAGCTGGCTAACTGAAGCGACCATGATTCATTAGCCAACACTGGCTAATGCAAAAGTGAGATCAGAGAAGTGGTTGTTGCCACAGTGAGAGGACTAGTCTTTACCTTCAGTACTATTTAAAGGATTCTAAGTAGTATTTAAGCCACTGTATCTGAGTGGCTTAAAATGCAAATATTTTAAGGCTGTGGAGCTGTTCTGCATATTCTCATACATATTTTTGCCTTCATAAACTTGACAATGTATTTAAGGGTTACCCCATAGAGCATCACGTGTGCTAGAGACAATCTAGTGTTCATGAGACCTATAAGCATTGCAAAAAATGCCAGCATTCTGTATTCTTAATTTCTGTTCCTGACTACCAATGTCATCACCTGCTCTTGGATACTGGAGATTATTATAAGACTTGAATGACCTATTTAGCTGTTCTGAATTTTGAATGATGATTTTTTTTCCTCGTTTATCTACTGAATTTCTTCCCTCCCACCCCCTTTTAGCATAAAACAGAAATTGTGAAAGATTATAGTATAGTTTTGTAAGACACTGATCCCTATATAATCTGGGAACCCTTTATAAGGAAATTGAAGACAAATTTATCACGGATAGTATAAGATTGGGGAAAGGAGGAGTCCTTGCTTTTAAGCCTTATAAGTAATAATGTCTACCAGCTATTCTCAAGTCCCAGTCCACTATCCTATGGGGATGGAAGCAAGTTTTAGAAAGAAATTATACAACCCCAACAAGCAGCAGTTAAGACTCAGAGAATTTCAAAAGCATACATGCACTTTTACATGCAAATGACAGAGTATACCTGTTTTCCAATGCGTGTGTGCAGTTCAGAATTTTAGTATCAAGACATAACTCCCAACCCACACTGAGATCAGGCCAAACTTCTACAGATATCTGCAAGTCTAGCCTTTGCATAATGTTCAAGGATCTCTCTGCAGTGCTTTATTTAAAAAGGGCAACTCCTAGTTATGCAAATTGGAATATTTATGATGTATGGAGACTATAGTTTGAGTCTAGTACAATGCTGTAAAACTGTCCCTGATACTCAGTCTACCCAGCTTGGAGATAAGAGTCATCTTCAAGGAATTAAATCTAGAAGAAAAAGTGATGATATTTCCTGAAAACATAAAGAAATATTTTTTGTTAATGGTGACAAAAAAAGAATATTCAACTAGTCTGGATCCCTTCCAGTTAAACAAAGGACATGGATTTTCTTAATTGAGGAATAATTGGATTCTGCCTTTCCAGCAAATTACAGACTTTATATCATAAGGAAATAAATTATGTGAGAAAAATGGCTGCAAGTTTTAGGTGAAAAAGTTTATTATATCCTTGGCTCTGCAGTGAACTGTAGTATAATACAACTGAATGGAATTACTGTCCATGAAGCAAATCTATGCTTTTTTACATTTTTTTCTATCTTTCAGTATTTATCAATATCTGCATATGTGTGAGAGAAAATGGAAATCTCTCCTGTGCTTCAGAAGCTTTTCCCATAAGCTTGCCATGTTTCTGTGCAAGACAAAATATCACACTTCAACAGTTAAAAATGATTTCTCAGCTAACAATGCAATATCTCAACAATTAATCAAAAAGATCTCCCATTTCCATAAATGACAACTTTACTATAACTGTCTTTGGGGGAAAAATGTTTTATGAAAGAACTTTGTAATATACCTTAAAAGTGCTTACACTCAACATACTTACACTTCACTCTATAACAGTGGAAAAACTAGCATGTGAAATTACTACTAGGAAGGATCTTATACTTAGTCTATTAAAACTGGTGTGGTATATGAAAGTTGGAGAGTACTGTACATAACATATATTAAAAAAAAAACCCAAAACCAAAATGTAAAAACATGTGGACACCTGTATACCCATGAGTCTGAATTAATAGTATGCAAGGAATGTGAACTTACCAGGCAAAAGTAAGCAGGAAACATCGAGGAAAATAATAAAGGAACAATGAAAACAAAAAGCTAATTAGGACAGATTTTGATAGATCAGCCTGATAACCTCGTTCATTTTGACTCTTTTATAAGCAAGGAGACTGACTTACAAGGTCTCCAAGAATGTATTTGGTATTGTGCCATGTAAAGTGTTGTTTAGCTGGAAAAGGTGGCGCGTAGCAGATAAGTTGAGAAGTCATGAAAAATGCAATGCAATAATGAAAATTTTAATGAGATAAGAACTAGTGGTCTGAAAGAGAGACTCCAGAATAGTGTAAGCATCAGTCTTGCATATCTTTTTTCATTTTTACCCTGTTGTAATTTACAACAGGGCGAATACATTGATGTCCTAAAGCTGGAAAACATTATTTGATTCAAAGACAAAACGAAACCGGCTAAGTGAATTTGAAGTGAACTAATAGAAACAGGATGAAATACAGTAATAAACTGCAAGGCCATGCAGTTAGGGACCAATTGCAAGAATTTCTGCTATCAGCTAGAGCTTCATCAGTGTGTAATGACTGTCAAGAAGCAACACATAAGTATACTAATTAGCTGCAAGAATTATCTTTCAGCAGTGATATGGCAGTGAAAATGGCAAATGTGGTGCTCAGGTAAGGAGAATTTAGTAATGCTGTTGTACTCATAAGACCTCCTCAGGTAGACTGCATATGGTATAGGTCAGCTAAATCAGATGAAGTTAAGCTGGAGTATGTGCATTGTTCAGATGAGTATGGGAAATGGAGAGCTTTGCCTGTAATTCATTAGCATGGGTAGGGTAGTATGCTCCCAGAGATTGTGGTTGAAGGACTAGAGCTGGCTTGTGCATTGCTAGTCTGGAGCAGAGGCAACACTATATAATGTGACAGCGTAGACGTTGGCCAAGAAAACTGCTTTGGTAAGCCTAGCAAAATAAGGCTGAGAGAGATGTGTCTTCTCTCTATAAATGTAGCGGGAAGCATGTATCAGGATGGCTAAATGCTTGAACTAAGGTACAGTGTCAGCTGAGGGATAAATAATTTTAAACCTGCTAATGAGTAAATTTAGCCTGGAAATAACAATGGGCTTTAGGAGGCAGCATGATACATTTGTTAGTAGGAATGTATTGTAGCAGAGTCTGTCTGCTTGTTTCTAGTCTTTGAATCATGTTCTTACAGATGGCTTTCAGACAGAAGGAAGAATAATTCCTGTAGCTGGGAGACTTTCACAGCAGTGCTCACAGTCCCTTCACCTTCGTATCATTGATTGCAGCTGTAAAGTGGCAGAAGAGTGGCAGTCTCCCAATCAGACTAGTTTTATTATTCTGTAGGGTTTTTTTTACTATAATTCTGACAATGAAGTAATTCTCTTTGCCTGAAGAAGGAAGGGTTTGGGTGGATTGTTTTTCTAATGGGATACTTCCTCAGTGATTTTCCTCTGACTAAAGAACAACTAACTTGTGAATATCCATCACTTTCCTTTATCATGTGGGAAGACTAATATTTAAGGAATATTATAAATTTGGTGTTTGCATTTCTTATAGTTCAAGTGCATTCCATTCTGTTTGCAGGAATTTTATGCATTTCAGGCTTTAGATCAGAAATGTGTTTCTTGTGTAAGAAATTTCAGTGAATACACTTCCTTCACTGAGGTTGCATGCATGAGAATATAAAGACGCAGGTCTTTCAGTCGTTTCTAGTATCTTATGCTTCTAATGTATTTCTGATGACCTTCCTGCTTCCTGCTTTACTGTTTCTGATTCACTACAGTATCATATTGTGCTGTTCCCTGAATTCCCCTGTGCTAAGTCTGCAGACCACTCATCATTTTCATTTATTTTTCCATTGTCTTCAGCCTCCTCCTCTTCTCCTTTCATTGTTAATGCCACCTAAACTTAGTTCTATTTTGAGATTTTTGGTGTGGGATCTGCCTTCACTGTCACAGTTTTCCTCTGAAGAATTCTGATCAGCCCTTTAGTGATGAACGTAGCTAGAAACCACATAATAGCTACATTTTTTCTTTCCTTCTAAAGCAAGGTATTTGGTTCATATTACCTAATTTTTAGGAGGAAAAAAAAAATTGCAAGATAAGGAAAGAGAAGGGAACATATGTCTTTGATATCAAAAGGCATTTTCCCTGGTACAGATATATTGGATTCCTCGGTTAAGCTTGTTTTGAGTGTATAGTGGGCATGGATATGAAGTTAACTCAGACCTGTCTTGTTAGTAATGACTTGCTTCTCTTTCAATTACAGAGTTAAATACTGCACTTGTTATTTTCTACAGTTGCTATCCCGATCCATGTGCAACTTTGACACCCCATGAAACCTCTTTAGTTTAGAGGAAAAATTACTAATTATTTTTTCTAGAAATTCTTCAAGGTAAATTGTGCATATTTAGATCTCATTGCAGCAGTGTTTTTTCTTTAGCACTACGTGGGTAATGTACCACTTGCACTCTTACAATAATTAATAGTAATCCACTAGGGTTTCTTTTCAGTTGAGAAGGTTTGAATTCAAAGGACTGCAAGTGCACGATATGATTTAGCAAGCTTGGAGGTAGCAGTGTTAGTTTCTACCTTTTTTAATGCTTGAGCTGAGTGTTTCTCAGCCTCCATGTTTTCTAAGCTGTGGAGTAATACCATCAGCTGGGGTAGCCAGCGTGCTTGTGTTGAGTTTGAGAATTGTTGACTGACAGTGTCTGAACATTTGGTCCTGAGAGTTTGACCTTGATTTCCATGCTTGCTTAAAGAGAAAAAGAAGAGTGGGCAGTTACTTTATGCTTATGGTGGCTCTTAGCAAACAACTTCAGTTTCCAGAGCTTGTATGTTCCTACTTGAATTCTGCCTGAACTGAGGCTTGACCGTCCTTTGCCAAGGGATCTTTAACTATGTTCTTAGGAAGAAGCAAACAAATAAAAAAAGCCAAAATGGCTTTGCTGTATTATGATTCTTTCTTTATGGCATTATTTAAGATTACTACAAAAATTATTTAAGCCTCTATTTCTGAAAAGACTGAAAAAGCGGAGTTATTTCATAGCTATGCCTGGTTTTCATTACAAACAAATCTTACTTCAGATAACTAAAAATGTGATGAAAATTTGGATGGATTGTGGGTCTAGTTTTCACATTTAAAAGAAATCATACATGGCCTAAGAATGAAAACACGTGAATCTGTTCCTTCTCTGGTTTTGGTTTAGTTGTAAAGTTCATGGAGAGCTGGACACTGTGATTCAAAAGCAGATTTCAAAATTTTCAAAAACTGAAGGAAAGTCCTGTTTTGTGAACAGAAAAAATGGAGCTTTTGACAGGTCTTTCCCATTCCTGATGTCTTAAGGCAGCTAATGTAAACTAGGTGGCATAATTGGGCTTTCTTTTGTTTCTTTAAAATTGCTATTTGGTCTCTGGGAGCCCTGATGTATTGTTTTTAATTCCAGTGTACTCCTGAAAGGGAAGACTGTCTGTATTGATCTGAATTGGTGAACAGCAGCAGAGGAGCACTGGATGGAGCCATCTGCCATGAGAAGGATCCCCTGGTGATGCCTATGACCTTGGTGGAGGTTTCCTGGCTTCCTGCAGAACTGGCACCTTACAAATATGCAAGCTGTTACATGCAGAATTCTGTGGCTAATTGAATGTGCAGATATCTTGATGACATGCACAAATGAAGTCAATGGTTTATACCCAGGGAGAAGCTGTCCTCAGTCAGTGAATTGAGAAAACATCAGAACACTGGTGTTCTGGGACCAGAATGGAAAAGGCCTAATTCCCCCAAAGAGCTTTGCAGATCCCAATTACTCTTGAAGATTCATGTGTTCTTGCATTTGTCAACCCCATGCTTGCACCACTGCTGGCTCACATCTTATTATCTCACAGAACCTACAGAGACATATCAAAATGATCCATTGTCCTTCCCTTATCAAGGATAGAAATTCACCAGTTTCACAGGAGTTGGGTGGCAGTAACTAAGAAAAAATTGGAAGAGTAGGGGGTGATAAACCAAGACATGCTGTTTCTTCAGTCTTGGTCTGTTCATGTTTGATGCAAACAAAGTAGATGCATTTTCATTATATGGGAAAATGTAAAGGAAGATGCATGAAATGGAAATGAACTTCTGCTGTAGAATCTAATTTTAAAGTAGAAAGATTTTTCTTTTACTTCTTTATTAATGCAGTGTATTTTCTTTGTCTTTTTCTTAAAACAACCTTAGAACTTAACAGTCTGTCCTCAAATTACATTAGAAATGTGGGTTACCCATGATTTATGGTTTTGATGTGAGAATAAGTTATCAAGCATTGACAAGGGCCATTTCAAACTGCCACTGCAAACTCTTAATTATTTAATAGTTGCTAAAGAGCCAGGCCTTTATCAGAGCTGTGACATTTTAAAAACTTGGTTTGGTTTTACCTGCAGGCTCAGGGATGTTTTTCTGTTGTTAAAACAAGTACAAAATATTAATGGATAAAGAATTAATAAACTCAAACAAATTGGCCAGGGGAATGTGAGTGCACTGAATTTCTAAGCATGTAAATAGTAAAACAGCAGCACAGTATCCAGTGATGGCAAAGCTTACATCTGCCTCCGAGATGATCTGCTGCTCCAGAAGGAAAAAAGCTTGTGAGATGTTCTTTACAATGTAATGGAAAAAGGAATGTTCCCAGAATGGATGCTTTGAGATGAACCCACTCTGATAACTGATTGAAAATGTTTGTGAAGGTTCTTTTCAGAAGCCTATCTGTCTGCTATTTGTCATATAGTTTCTGTCTTTCTGTCTGGTTAATTACTGCGACATTATTTAAGCCAAGGCTCTGCCAGGGCCCTGCTTTTCATTCCAGATTTAAAGATATATTTTCTTTCGTCACAGCTACTGGTTTTGTAGTATGAGTAGGAATGGTGATACCAGGTAGAGGAACATGTAATGAGAAAACCGAAAGTGGTTTAACTCCCAGTCTTAATTTGTGATCTGTCACTCAAACTGAATCATATTTTGCTGTCCCTCCCCATCTTTTTTTTTTTTTTAAAGCCTGTATCTTTAAAAATTATTCAAAAATACAAATATGCTTGTGCAAAATATTGGAAGTATCAGTGGTAAGAATGTAAAATGCAATGCAATGTAATTTTTCCCATTTATAGGCATTGCTAGTTATTCTGTTTGCAGTCTGAGTAAATACAGATTTTGCATCCATTAGCAGACAAATATGAATTTCAATACCTAAGAAGTTACCGGGAAAATGGAGCCAGATTCTTTACTGAGATGCATAGTGGTGAGAGAATGAGACAGTGCTCACAAGTGGCAAAGGGAGTGGCTTGGATTAGGTATGTGGAAAAAAATGATTATGGGATAATTAATCATTGGAACAGGTTTGCCAGAGAGGTTGTGGAGTCTGTGTTCTTGGTGATTTTCAAGACTTATTTGGGCAAAGCCCCAGGCAATGTGGCCTGGTGTCACTTAGCTTTGAGCAGGACGTTGAGCTACATGAACTCTTTAGATTCCTTCCAACCTAATGATTCTATGATTAATAAAACC
>VZTL01056642.1:0-16660 GCA_013400535.1 Scopus umbretta | reverse complement strand
TAATATTTTCATTAATGAGCTTGACACAAATATTAGGAACGTGTTACAAGAAAGTCGACAGGCACTGTCAATACAGAAGGAACTAGAACATCATAAAGAACTGTGTGACACTGAAGAGATAAGAATAAATTTAATAGTGCAATTAGGAGGCTGTACAGCCAGGGGCTGAGGATAAGAATGACTAGGAGCTTAAAGGTTGGAACTGAGAGAGAAGATGATTTCGAAAAACCAGCTGATCAGAGGGTGATGGTTCCATCAACTGGATGAGAAAACCTGGCTGTGAACTGAATGTGAAGGCAGGAGAATAAGTCTGATCATCCAAGTTGTCACATCCAGTCTCCTATATACTTCAGTGTTTTGGACCACAGTGTCTGACATAGCATGCTCAGTTATTCAGTAGACTTCCCGTGCCGATTGATACCTGTTAAAAGGGGATATTTGTAGAATAAATTGCTTTAAAATCACTTCAGATAGCGTAGGGATGAGTGTCATTGCAATGCTTATGGGGAACAATAGTTCTGCCTTCAAGGAAGGTTTTGAATAGCGTGCCGTAGATAAGGCTACACACGAAGCCCAGATGTTGAAAGGCTATTGATTAGGTGAGCACTCTCCCTTCTGTCTTCTGAGTCAGGCAGCACTGCTGTGTAAAATAGCATATGATCGTACCGTTAAAAGTGGTGGGTTGCTGCACACACGTGAAGGGGCCAAATCCAGTTTTGAAACGGCAAGCCTTTTCTGGCACTTTTGAATCTGAGTGCTTGGCTTTGCAATGCCGGTGTTTGTTTGATGGTGGCCTCTATCTACAGGTTCTGCTGTGTTCTCCAACCAACTCTGCATACCCTTACTTTGGCCTTTAATTTCTGCAGATGTTACTGTGGGAATGAGGTTCATAAACTGGGATTATGTACCTGAATATTAGTTTCAGTCCTTTCTTTTACCTATGTGGATCATTTGCGGTTTCTCTTTACTATGTAACAGTTTTAGTGGACAGATGTAGCCTGATGCTGTTAAATATGTTTTTAAGGTATGTGCTCTGTGCACGTTCTTTTCACTTGCTACTGATACTCCGCTATGCAGACATCAAATTGCTTCGAGGCTGATGTAGCTATATAAAAAATTCCCAGGTGATGACACTGATTTTGATGCCCTTCAGAAAGATAGGTGTTAACTGAGTATTTTCTCTGTTCTGTAGGGCTTCATCACAGGTTGGTCCTGAGCTAAATTACGTAGTTATCTTTTGCTTTAGCATTTCTATTTCTTGACTCCTCTTCCAGGACTTCTAATATCCTTAAAGTTTTAGTCCTTTGGATAAACATTATTTCCATCCCAAAATTAAAGAGACTTTTCTTTCTTAGAAGTTGCCATTGCCTGTTGGAAGGAGTCTTTCATTACTGTGGAATAAAAAAGGACTGTCAGGGAAACTGCCTGCGTATCTGTCCTCTTGAAACTCAGTCTAGCTAATGCTGAATCATCAATACTTTGTAAAGTTTGGACTTAATGAGCATTTGTTTCTAACTTTTGAAGACTGAGCCCAGCAAACTTTTGTTTTAAAAGAAAAGGAGGGGGAGGGAGCTTCGCTTTCACTTCTGTCACATCCGAAGTCATTACAAACAATAGATATTGAAAATCTTTTAAGATTTGCTCTATAAGCTGTAGGAACAAACTTTCTAATCCCACCCCATTTTTGACAATGCTTGGACCGTTTTTCCCATCCTATGCAATCTGGAGGCTACTACTAGCTTCTCCTTAGCGTAAAGCTTTCAAAAGCAACTTTGCAAGAGTGTGAGAAGTCAATGAATCTCAGCCAGTAACGCGTACGCAGTAACAAAGAACTGGGGGAATGTAACACAAATTTTAATTGCGTAAGAACTATTTCTCAAAGATTGTAACAGTGGTAGTGTTAGCGAACGGTAATAACAGGTAAGGGCGTGAGGGACAAGGGGGCAGCGCGTCTTGGAGTACGTGGCCGTTTCTTGCGCTGGAAGAGTAGTCCTGTTGGCGGTGCTTTTGCTGGAGTTTTTCCTTCTCATTTATATTTTTCTCTGCGTTTATTTCCTAGCGAACGGACAAACAATGCGAGAAGGCTCTTGCATATATTTGTAGCAAGAAGTCTGAAAAGCTCTGATGCCACCAGGGCTCTAGAAAAGCGGTGGAGAGGTACAGGCCGTTGCTAGGCAACACCACATGGCCACGGAGAGTATTTTTCTTTTAATTTATTTATTCTTCAGTTTGAGTGTGTCCTGCTTGGAGCCATTTGGGTAATAGTTAAGCAAGCACATAGAAATCAGAGAGCTGCAGGAGTGGAATAAAGGAATGCAATATTAAAAAAAAAAAAAGGAAAAAAAAGAAAAGCCGTGCCACAGAATGAAACAGTCCAAGAGACATGAAATAATTAGTCAGGACTAGGGGGAAAGAGTAAACAAGCATGGGGAAGCAGAACAGGAGAGGGAAAAAAACCCGCGTGGTGAAGAAAAAAAAAGAAAAAAGAAAATGAAAGATAGGGCACTGTTGAAGAAAAATTAAAAATTGAAAGCTCAAACAGTGCATACACAAGGGAAGCAGGGAAACTGCTGCAGATGAATAAAAAAATAAAAATTGGAGATAAAAATGACTTTGAGAAGAAAAAGGAGAAATTTGGTAATCATGTTAAAAGAATAATGATTTTTGTTTCTTTTTGCTGTGCAGCCACCCTGCTCTTTCCTGTTGCTCTGTTTGCACATATGCAATAGCAGTAGCGACGCTCAGGAGCTGGGGACTGATTAATAAGTCCAATATGTTTTCCAGAGAGGAAAAATAATTTAAAGTAAGAGTTTCAGTGTTATTTAGAACATATTCAGTCCGTATGTTTGAAAAGACCCATTTTCAAAACCAGGCTATTGCCTTTTATTGCCAAATGTGGACAATTGCACTAAAGGTGCTAGGTTAAGGTCTGGTTGTGGGGAGGGAGTGGGTTGCTCGATCTCTCCAAGTCAAACACATTAAGCAGGGGCAGGTCTGTCCCGTGCAGTGTTCTGGGAACTAACAGCCCTTCACTTGCAGCAGTTGGAGCCCCTTCTAGACTTGCGAGTAGCATAGCCATGTGAGGAGAATGCTCTCAGCCCTGCTGAGAGACCCAATTCATTAGCTCAGGAACTGTGCTACCTAGCCCAAACGTCTTGAGGAGTGCTGTTTGTGGGACCTGAACTAGTCTCCCCCAAAGCGTGCTAAACCTAGCTCATACCAAGGAGCCTCGCGTCACGCTTCTGGTGAATTTTGGCTCCGTATGTCCCTGCTTGCTTGGGCATTGCTGGGAAGGTGCTTGCCTAGTGCTTGTGTTGCGTACCTCAGCTTGAACACCACAGTTTTTAAGAGACTGACAAGAAGGGGAATACAGCAGTCTGAGCTCTCTGAAGGCAGGCCAGAAGGTTTTGGGAGAAGGAAGCTATTCAGGTTCAGACATGAAAGCTCCCAAAGGAGTAGCAACCTTACAAAGATGACAGTAAGTGGGGAACAGAACTAGAAGAGAACTTCCCAGAGAGGTGGTGGAGTCCCCATCCCTGGAGGCATTCAAAAATGTGTAGATGTGGCACTCCAGGGCATGTTTTAGTAGTCACAGTGGTGTTGGGTTGACAGTTGGACTAGGTGATCTCAGAGGGGTTTTCCAACCTTAATGATTCTACGATTCTACGAGTGCATAGTGCCATACTGAGGTATTGGGTGGTAAATGGAACTGAGACCTCGGGCTACATACTTATCCTGGATGTTATTTTCAAGCTGCATGTGAATAAACAGCATTGCAGCAGCATTCTCTTAAAGCTCTTTTTAGGTGTTCGCTCTGAAGAGAACTTTTGAATGCCCTGCTGGCAAATGTAGCTACACATAAACCTGTTCATTTCTGTGTGTAGGAAAGTTCTCATTCATGTCATTTCTTACAGAAAAGCAACTGATACTTTTTATTCCCTTAAATTTGTATTGGGAGATTCTCAAGCCTATTAAACATGCGTGGTATCTTATTCAAAGAAAATTACACTTCTTTGAGCACTTTTCCCTCAGTTTTGATAATGTCTGTGTGTCTGTAAATAGGTGACACAACAGATGGTGATAACTTTGTAGGATCTGCAACCATTGTAATAGCCCCATACCTCTGATTTTCTGAATATTTTTGGAGAGGGAAAAATACTTTACAGCAACGGTGTTTGTACTGTCCTACTTTGCTGTTCCCACCCGCCCAGCCCGAGACTTGACTTTCCACCTCCTTAGCAATGAGCGTAAGCTTTCATTTTGACTAACTTGGCTTGATGCGTGATATTTAAAGATTTGGCTCCCAGGGAACCAAGGTAATGGTTCTTTGTGCAGTCTCATGCATGCTTTCCAGTTTCATGGGGTTTGGGGCTTTTTTGTGCTTCCATTTATTTCTTCTGACTTTGTATATGTTACAGAGTCTAAGGTCACTGTCTTACTCTATGTGGACCCTATAGCGTTACAATAAGGTTTTAGATACAAGTCAGTCATGAGCATAGTAAAGAATGCACATAAATATAATAGTCTTTTCACTATTTTTTTTGTTTATTGTATTTTGGGGGGAAAAAAAAAAGAAAAAGACAGCAAGTTTTCCTCTGATTTAGCTATTTTAAATGGCAATTAATATAAAATATATTTAAATACTTGGCTTTCCTGAACATCTCAGTACAAGGACATGTCTTTTGAATCTCAAAGAAAATGGAAATAGAGGAAAAATTGCTGCCTAGTTTGGTTTTTTTTTTAGAGATATGTGAATGGGCAACTCACATATCTTCTCATGACATGTCCTCTATCACCTCCAGTTACTTCAGAGCCAACCTGTAGTTTAAAACGTAAGAGCTGAGGTAACGTTTTGTTGGTGTTTGGATGTGGCGCTCATAGTTTATGAGTCAGCTTCATGTTATTTTAAGTCAAATCATTCAGTTTTTCGTGAGGAATGACAGTGATGGAAAAATCTGATACAAAGTGCCCGCACGTAACAACTGCACCAGGGTCTTGGCAAGGGTTGTGCTCTACTGGCTGCAGCCTAATTCTTATTCCTGTGACTCGGGTAGGTGGTTCTCAAGCAAACTTAATATTTCCAGTTATCCCTCTGGGGAAATCTAGTCTCAATTTCATATTTGGTTTTGTCTGTGGTAAGTACCCTCAACTGTCACATGAGGAAATTTGTTTCATTGCTAAGTCATCTTTTATGCTGTGATACTGATTTTCAGATAACACGGTAATCCAGAATAGAAGTGCGTATACTCTTTTCTTCCGTAATTCACCGAGTCAGAGGATGGGATCTTAATAGTATTTTTTGTGGAATTGTTACAGTTTTTTTGCAAAGAAGATTTGGAGGAAGGATGCTTCTTCATGAGGACTCGGCCAGTGAGCAAAGTGACATATAACCACATATGGCTATGGCAAGAAAAACAACCAGTTGCAGGCACTAAGTATTTTTCACGCAGAGCTGTCACTGTTTTCTTCTGCTAAGCTAAGCAGAGGATGGGATTTTTGCCACCCCTCCTGCAGGATGGAAACACTGTGTTGCGTGGAGGCTGGAAGTCATAGATCCTACAGTGTTCTCTGTACAGGAGTCTAGTCCCTTGGTACTGTCATCAGTTCCTCGGCTCTTGGCCTTGTACTTAGCATCTTTTCAGGCGCCTTCCAGGGGGCTTAAAGACTATTTGATGTAAGTCTTCTAGATGTTGGAGAGAATAGGGAGTACACAGTTTAGTAAGTAGTACAGGGAATGTGGTTTAGCTGGTGCATGTGTTTCTATAACTGCCAGGAGAAAGACATGATCTGTAAGATTAGGAGAGAAGGACCTTGGTAGGACCTTGCTGTTGTGGTTTAACCCCAGCCAGCAACTAAGCCCCACGCAGCTGCTCGCTCACTCCCCGCACCCAGTGGGATGGGGGAGAGAATCAGAAGGGTAAAAGTGTGACAACTCATGGGTTGAGATAAGGAGGGTTTAACAGGGAAAGCAAAAGCCGCGTGTGCAAGCAAAGCAAAGCAAGGAATTCACTCACTACCTCCCATGGGCAGGCAGGAGTTCAGCCATCTCCGGGACAGCAGGGCTCCATCACGCATAACAGTGACTTGGGAAGACAAACGCCATCACTCTGAACGTAGCCCCCATTCCTTCTTCTTCCCCCAGCTTTATATGCTGAGCGTGACACTGGAACAGAATATCCCTGGGGTCAGTTGGGGTCAGCTGTGCCAGCCGTGTCCCCTTCCAGCTCCTGGTGCCTCCCAACCTGCTCGCTGGTGAGGCGAGGAGCAGAAAGGGCCTTGACTGCGTGCAAGCACTGCTCAGCAGGAACGAACACATCCCTGCATTATCAACAGTTTCCAGCACAAATCCAAACCAGAGTCCCATCCTAGCTACTATGAAGAAAATTAACTCTACCCCAGCCAAAACCAGCACACTTGCCTGGTCAGTTCTCATAGGTATTTGGGAAAGAAGCTTATGCAAAATTACAAGGAATAGGTTAAGCAGATTAGCTTCTGCAGAATTGGTTGGGAAAATTGTGTCCTGTTGTGTTATTTTTTTTTTTTTTCTTTTAGTATTGAGGCACCTACAGGGAGCTGTAGTGCATGGTCAACACAGAACCATGAAAGAAAATGTTTTGTTGTGGCACTAGTGAAAAACCTGTTGCTGGAGAATAAAATGTGCCTTGTAAGAGATGAGAGGTGGCATCTTGGGCTGAGGAAGCGAGCCTGCTACATGTAATTTGCTTTTATTCCTCTAGATAGGGCTGGACTGCATTGTTTCAGGATGACATTTAAGCATTTTATTGTAACTTTAATTTTTGAAAAGCTCTTAGATTTAATAATTCCTTAGCTATGCATAAAAAAAATAAGAGGGATCCTGTAAGTTGGTACTCTCAAATATGTGGCATTAATTCCTTAAATTCTTGGTCATTTGGCTTCTAAAAAGCAAGGGCTTTTGGGTATATGTTTTTTCTTGTGCTCTTTGTTGAAGGTCAAGAAAATAATCTGTTCCTTAGGAGTACAGTTCTACCTGCATTTTGAAGATTCTTCCTTTTTTCCCAGGTTATGAGCTCTGTAAATGTTAATTCTCAATATGAGTCTGGTCTTTACCTACATACTCTCATTTTATTTAATCTCGATGTGTCAGGGGAATATTTGCCTAAGCGGACTAAGGAATCTTAAGGGAAAAGCAAGCGAGGTTGAAGCATGGGAAAGTACTGGGAGGGGAGGGAGTACAGTGTTTGGGATTTTTTTTTTTTTTTTTTACTGATCTTTACTTAGTTATATTTTCACTGTCAAGTCAAAATAATATATTTAGAAATTCTGCGTAGAGCCTGTGTCTCTTTGCTTAGACTTTGTGCCCTTAAAGAATTAGATTGTAAATTTATGAGACGAGTATGGGAGAACCAGAGGATTCAACCATCAAGAATGAGTCCTGGAAAGGTTCTTAAACTTCTGTGAAGGCTCTCATGTAGTCCTCAGGTTCTCCAATAGGAAAAAGGCAGGACTACAGCCGCATTAAAAAAGAAATAGTGTCTAGGTGAAGCTTGCCGTATTCTAAGAGATGGTGTGTATTGTTTCCTGCTACGGAGCCCCATCCCATACAGGGAAGCGGTCTTAGAAGTGCCCCTTCAGATGCAGAGGGACCGGTAGCTCGTTGCCACGTCCTCCCATTCACCTACTGATGAAGTTTAACATTTGTTCTAGGAAGAGAAGGAAAAAAGTGAGAGGAGGCAAAGGTTCTCCTTCCTTTTTGTTCTCAGAGTTTCCTCTGTCTTAAAGCTGAGTCACAAGGGGAGGAGCATTATAAAACGTCCTGTCTAGTGGCATCACCTGCATTCTCTGCTCCGTTATTACTTCCAGCTGTGCCTCTGCTGTCTTGCATATCTTTTGTGGCTTTTCATACTTTTCTTTTGAGTTCTTTGGTCTGCTGTTCTCTGTGTTGCCTGCTTCGTCCTTTCAGAATGTCTTTTCTCATCTTCCCTGTATCACCGCTATCTGATGTGTTATCCATTGCCAAAACACGTGGGGTCTGCCTCTGCTCTGACAACAGCAGGTTGAATGGAGGCAAGATATCATACTTTTATGTGAACAGGGAGGCTGTTATAAATTTGCCACTTGAAATTTGTGCGTGAAACGGCATGAAAAGGAAGTTAGCAGAATGCTATCTCAGATGGGAAGATCTTTCACAGTCCCGGTAAAATTGCAAACGCAAGTGTTACGTATGTTTAACAAGGAATTACCTTTTAGATGTTTACCTGTCTTTAAGGATTAAGTGCACCGTATTTCAAACTGGGAAAACTTTAAAAAATCCAAAATTCTCTGCTTCCCCTTCAGAATTCCCAGCCACATTGACTGTATTTCTAGTAATTCATAACAAAATACACACTTCCAGTTTCAGAAAATATCTCATGCATCAGTTTCCTGGTATCGGTCCTGTTTTAGCAATATATTCCTGTTTGTGGAGAAAATGTGATACTTGTGTTTGAGTTTGCATGTGCACTATTTTTAGTCCCTTAAAAATAATATTCCTCCAAAAAAACCCTGGGAAAAATTAACGTGGTTATGCTAATTAGACATTGATTACCGCCACCCACAATTCTATTTAATATTTCTTCTATTGATTTTTGTTTGATTACTAACACTTAGAGGTGGTTTTCTGTTGGAAGTCTGCTCTTTTTGATGTATTGATATCTATATTTTTCAAAGAGCCTGTCTGGCCAATGTGGCTGTATCACATAATGAAAAAATTGTTACAACAAATATTCATGTATTATGAATGACATGCTGTCAAATGTTATGTAAATACCTGAGGGCTCAGTATACTTTCTGCAGGTATTAGGAATGTGTACATATTTAAAAAAATACCCATTTTTCCTTCATGAACAGCTGGTCAGGTGTCAGTTTTAAGCTGCTTTTCCCCCTGTTTGGAGTAAGAACCCCTTGAGAATGAGTCACAGCGAATAGGAAGGAGGAATTTAGTAGGTAGATGCTGTGTGGATCGGAATATCTTGCAGTTAGGATCAAACACTTGTTTAGTTTTTAAGAATGCCCTTGGATAAAACCCTTTGGCAAATGGCATCGGTTTTGTTTAGTTGCTCAATAGGAAGATAGTTGAAGGGGGCTACTGAATAACTTCCAGGAGTTGTAGCACCGACATTAGAATAAATGCGCTATACCTAAGTCATTTTACCCTATAGCAGATGGGTGCTTAAGTCTGAGAGAGAAGATCAATGGAGCCATTTAGCTTTTTTGTGTTGTTTCAGTGTAGAAAGACAGTCTGTTCCAAATCAAGAGAGGTCTGCTAACAATATTTAGGTTTCGTTGGAATAAAGCACAGTGTTATATAAGTTCGCATCAAAAGAAGTAGATGTGCTATTCCAAATTCATAACAATTGCCTATTAGTCTGTTTTTAATAATTTTTCTTTGGCATGTAATCCTGTTTAATTAGATTCTACTCTCTCTGTTGTTTCAAGATTCCATAAACTGGAGTCTTATATACCAGCTGCTAAAGCAGGAGTTACTGTCTAAATGATATTCACAATGAGTATTTGGAAGGTTTACAATTATACCCTTGCTAATAAATTGTGCTATTTTCCCCAACAGTTTTAAGTGCTAATCTTCAGAAGGCATTTTAAAATTAGCTAAAATTCTGTCAAGAGATTTACAAAAATTGTTAGCATGAAGATAATTATGTCACAGTCCTTGGACTCCATCTCTGATTGTGTGCATAAATCAGAAAATGTCAGCTGTGTTTTCCCTTAATAATTATCCTTGCAGCAATATATTACAGTTTAGATTACTATTATAATGTTGCTTTAGGTTTATACAACACAAGTTAGTTATTTCTAAAGTTTTCTGCTGATTAAATAATTCACGTCTCCAAAATAACAAGTGATTATTGGTGTTAACATTTTATATATTCGATAAGAAGGTCAGTATGGAAGTGAGCATTCTACGCTTTTTATACGGTCCCCCGAAGAAGTCGGCTTTTTTATTACAGCTTCGTTAGAAGGAGATCACTTCTACAGTATGGCCAACACTTTCAAGAGAGCTGGCTAATGTGGTCAGCCTTGCGGCATGTGTGGGACTTGACTTTTTAAGGAATTTTTGGACCAAAATTTGAGACTTTTCTTGCTGAATCTGTACAGGACATAGGTGCTTACAGTAGATTCTATAGGTCTGCAACAGTTCTGGCAATCTGTTATTGGAGCCTGTCTCCTTAAAGGTAACTAATTGAAATATCAATTGAAATATCAAAATATCAATTTGAATAGAGGGAGCTACTACATCCTTCAGATTCTGGCCCAAGTTGTCTCATTTTAAGCACTCGGAAATCTAGGTGCAAATACATTTAATATGCATGTTTTAAAATTTGGCTGCATAAACATTAGAAAACTGAGACACAACATACTCTGTAGGAACCTTTTTCGTGGATTCTAAAGGAGAAGACAGGAGAAAAATGAATTTGTTTTAGCATTAGCAGCAATAGTAAATACAGACTGAACAGGTGAGAGCTGTTCCGTCTTTCAATTGCTGTACGTTCTTTATGTTTAATACACAGAGAACATTTGATGGTACAAATGTGAGATTTACTTTTCATGAACGTTTGGAAGAAGCTCAAGCTTCCAAAGGTTTCCTAAAACCTCATGGAAGCAACGAATTCCAAGAATTCGGCAATCCTACTTACCTAAAAACTTCTTTCACGGAAGATAGATGGTATTTGAAGTAAGGCTTTTGATTTGGCAGTGTATCAACTAGGATAAGAGATCTGCTCAACTTCAGTCATGCAGGCTGCCTTAGAATAGGTTTTACGCTGTTGTCAGATCAAAAGATTTTATTTCTCCGCTATCTCAAAATGCGTGTAAGACATTATCTGTAATGCTAACACTTTTGAAAGTCTTACGTGAAGTATTTCAGGATAGAGTTAAAGTAGCAGGGTATGGCTTAGTGTGATCCCACTCTCGTTTAACTGGATGGAAGCTTTAAGGTTGATTTCAGTGGAAGCGGGGTCACTTCTCGTAGCAGGACTGTATTGCAGGGTGGGCAGGTCGGAGTTGCGGTCTTCTCAGAACTCAGACTCTTGGGCCTGTCATGGCAGAGCAGAGGCAGCAATGCTTTTGTCGTTTAGGGGGAGATCCTCAGTGGAGACACCAGGCCGTAGGCTGCTTTTGGTTTCTGAGCTACTTCTGCAAAGTTTTGCATTTGGCCCAAGAGGCCAAATCAAGAATTGCTTTTCCAATTACCTCGTCAAGCAAAGAGGGCTTTTCCATCCCAGACAAAAACCTATACGAGAAAGCTAAGCTGGCGAACGTTTAGAGATGTGTTTTAAAAAGTACATCTTCACTTTTACCAGAATGCTAGGTTTTTATTTAAAACTAGAATGATTCTTTATTTATATCCTCCAGTTATGTGAGCTAGTTTGTTACTTCAACCAGTGTCAAAGAGTAGGAGTACTTTGGATGTGGTAGTTCCTGACTTTCCGCAGACTTTTAGAATATTACTATGAAGTTTATGTCGTGGTTTATTAATATTATCACTTACCAAAACTGAAAACAGAGAATTACGAGCACATAGTCCTTGCTCCCAAAGCTCGCAGTTTATTTTATTAACAAGAATAAATTACAGTAGGAAAAAAGTGATATTTTTGTGGCTATGGGAGGAAAAGCTTTTCAATTTGTTTATTAATCTTCCTTCTTCCTCATCTTCATACATTCATCATTCGTCTTTCCCATTTCTGATTAGATGTTCCACCAGTATGCTGGGTGTGATGCCACGGATATTTGTGGATATCCAGTGTACGTCTCCCTTTTTAACTGGTTGTCATGTAGTTTTAGTTAAGATCTCTTATGATAAATAAGCCATTTATTTATATAGAAAAGCTCTTCCCCACTCTCTTGCTTTTTGGTTCATTTAAAAACCTCAAAGTATTTATGCTAGAATCCTTTAAGAAGCAGTATTTAGACTTTTGTGGCTTTTTGACATGCAATGGTAGTTTGACTTATGATGACCATGTCCCTAATCACATCCCTGTGCTTATTTTTCCTCCTGAACTTCTCAAAGGTGCTATTTAGTTTAGTATCATACAGCGCTATAGATCTGCCAAAAGCAATAGCGTATAGAGTATGATATAATTATTGAATCATAGAGTTAAAAGTTCTAGACTTTATCTATACCCACAGAAAATCACTTGGCAGTAAGCCACCAAACCCAATTTTTTTTCATTGCATGTGTTTTGATTTTTCTACTTTAGCTGTTGCTCAAAATGAAACACCTGGGAGTTTAATTGCTCATTATACTTAAATCTGTGAAGTATTATGGGGCAAAACATACTGCCCTCTGCAAGATCTTTATAGATATTAATCTATTTGGTAGCATGGATAATGGAGTGAGCTCAATTTTTGCTGCTGTTTTATTGCTTAAGAATGTAAAGCTTACCCTGGTCACAGTCTACCGAAGTTTCATCGTTTCCCCGACATACTCGTCAGAGTATCCTCTTGCTCACAGTTTCACCCGCATTGGTAGCCTTCCTTATAAACTGACATCCTTTCCGATGACGTACAAATGCAGTGTGCGAGCTGATACTCGGCCCCCTGAAGAGGTGGCGTCTGTACAGCTGTAGCTGTGCTTGTATTTGGTATTCCCGACACCCTGTTCTCTTTGAGAGGATCCAACATACTGTTTTGGGTGATCGCAGCTCTACCTGGAAAGCGGTGGGTATGATCGATCTTTGCTCACTCTCCTGTTCCGTATGTGTGCGGTAGCTGATGACATAGTACTGTGAGGTCATCCTCCTTCAGCAGTTTGCGTCTGGCTCAGTTTTTAGTTCATTTTTTCCTAATGGTGAAGTCGTCTGCTCTCCAACTGCTGTACCTCGGGTGAGAGCTATTTGGCTGAAAGTAGCTAAGAAAGATTATTGTCCGGAAACAATTCTCAGACGTGGTAGAAGTTTGTCTTCTTGCCAAACGAATTGGTACAGTATCTATTGCTGGAGCCTATAAAATTTCTTCCACTTTTTGTTCTGGGTTATCTATTTATTTTCCCATTGGGTTTATAGTTGAGAGGGAATATTTGTGTGTGTAAGGCTACAGCATTTTCTTCAGATGTGGGCCACCTTTGTTGCCCTTCAGCCGATTAACACAGTATGGTCTATATAGACAAAGAAGAGATACCAGCTGAACTTACGCTTTTCAGCATTTTCCATGTGGAGAGCATCAGTTATTTTAGCGTGTGCGATGTAGAGAAGATGTAGTTGTGTTTGATAAAAATCTTGAGTGCTTTGGATCCTCTGTCATTTCTACGTGCCTCATGCCACAAGGTCAAGAGAAATGAACTGCGTGATGCTCAGGTTTTCTGAACCTGTCCTGAGGTTAAAACGTGGGCTTTCCTCTTTCGGCGCTTGGAGCCATGTTCCAAATGGTGTTTCCTCTGGTCTGTTTTCCTGGAGGATGGGAGCTTTTGATTTTTGCTTGCACAGATACTTTTAGCTTAGTACTGATGAATCAGGAATTCTTTATTAATTAGTGTGTTGATTTGGATTTCTTTTGTGTATTTTTAAATGGCTGACCTGCCTGTATGTGCTTGGAGCTGAAGGTCAACGTATGCTGATCTAAACAATGGAACACTTCATTGTAGCGCTTCCCTGTCTTTCTGGCGTAATCCCTTTGAGTTTTTGAGTAGGATTTTGCCATACAAATGACAGCTGATGGTAATATAAACAAAGAAAAAATATCAGATTAGCCATGGGTTAAGATTTACTACTCATCCTTAAGACTTGCCTCGTTTTTTATAAGGGAGAGAAAAGATTGCAAAAGTTCCAAATGTAGCTTTGTTTATTTCTCCTGCTCAGAAATGTACTGTTAAAACTTTGTATTAAAAAGTCTATAATCTTATTTAAAAATAATGATAGTTTAAATGTTAATTGGACAAGCTACAGTATCTTGTTAGGTGATTTACAAATATCTAATTATTTCCTTTCCAGTAATGCTTTTGGAGCCTCAAATTGAATGTAATTATAAAAATAAAGAATCAATGCACAAAAGAAATAACAATAGGTAACTTTTATTGCATTTATTATAACGATCTTTAAGATGTGGACTTGAAAATTAATTAGGATATTAAAAACTGTGAAAGCAATATGACCAAATAATAGCGCACGTCCTTTCTTTAAAGCCTCTGCATAAAGAGCCTGACAGGCCTGCCTTCACGCTTGCTAGCAGTAGGAACTGTTAGGCTTGCAACTTGTGTTGCTTTTACACCCATACGGCAAAATTATGCCTCCCAGAGGTGAGTTTTGGTACTGGAGAAAGGTGCTGCAGAGAGCAGGGGTAACCTGGGAGCCTCCTGTATTGAGGAAGCCTCAAGAGACTATAGAAATCCTGTGGATGGTGCAGAAGATCGGAGAATTCTTGTTTGCTGGTGTTTCATGCTCACTTTGCACAGATACAAGTTTCCGTACTCCCCAGCATCTTCTGAATCCGTTTTACTGCCTTTCTGGGAGCAGAAGAGAAGGAGCAGCGCTCTGCAGTAATGGAGCCAGTCACACATTTAATAATAATTAACAGAATCCAGCGAAGTTTTGTTTCACTTATTGTCCCTAAATTGTTGGCTTCGTTACTTTTAGAAATACTGGTTGAGCTCCAAGCTGGAAAAACCACAAAGTGCTTGAGGTGTCTATAAATCTTTTCAGTTTCTGTTACGTTTTAAAAATGAAATTAAATATGAATTCAATGTGATGGGTTTGTTCCAACAACACTGCCTGTTTCATTGGGACAGAGTTTATAACTTGCATTACAATTGTAAAATGCATGTGTAGGTGTCTGTTTTCCTCTCTGTGCGTATAGTAGCGTGGTAGCCTCGCATACTGAGAAAGGAAAAACTGATTTTTCTTTCAATGAAGGAAAAAGTAAAAATTCTATACGTTTCATTACGGGACATTTATAAGATGATTTCCATGACAACCATATAATAAGATTCATGTTTACTTTGTTTCTGACTTCTCAATGTCTTTTTAATGACTCCTGTGTAATTAAAACAGAACGCATAATTTGAGGTTGCACAATCGAAATCAGCTTTGTTTGCGTGATGTCGAACAACGTTAATACAGGTACGATATGCTGTTTAAGAGCCTTACAGGGATTTGTCCATTTGTTGCAGAACTGTGAGGAACTAGAAAATAATTTTGATGACATAAAGCACACGACTCTTAGCGAGCGAGGAGCACTTCGAGAAGCAATGAGGTAAGTCTGGGTCACCATAGCAACAGTCACAGATGTGGTAAAGAAAGAGTCATTCTTCATTATTGGGGGAACAAATGAGTTCATTGCCACCATTCAGCTCTATTCTCCAAGGTATTAATTTGTCAGTGGAGAGGCTTCCCTTGAGGCTGTACTTTGGTTTTGAAGCTGCATAAATGTTAAGCCTGACTGCACAGTAAAAAACGTAAATGTTTAATTTGTTATTTAAAATGCTTAAGGGGTGCCTTGCTTTATATTTATACTAAACTGTGAGTGAATGAAAATATTGTTCATCTAAATTCTGTAAGTGTTAAAGCAATTGCACAATGCTGTTTGAACAAACCTGTGTTTACTCTTAAATTGGATTTGGCTTTTATGTATGTAGTTCCTGTGTACTCTGATTTTATCACTGGATTTATGTGATTTTGGTTTTGCTAATGGAGCGTTAAAATCTATCGGGTCCTTTGCGTGGTGTAGAGATGTATATTTTTCTGAATATCCTCCTATCATTGCGCTTAACGCTTATTAGAGGAGGTTAAAATCAGCCAGTACGTGAATTTTCTGTCACCCTTACTTGCTCTGTGGAGTATCTGGGTACAGGACGCCAAAGCAACTTGCCAGCTATAGTACCTGCAAAAGGGAATGATTACTGTGCTGAAAGGTGGTGGAATCGAAGACTGATTTTTCTAAAGTAACTCACTGAACAATCAGGAAGATGTCAATTATAGCATTATCTGTGGATCAGAAAATGATAGTAACCCGTACTTTTAAAGGTTTTGAAAGTCGCATGGTAAAACGTAACGATGCAAGCGTAGTGCTTCATTTCACTTGCCTGATACCAGAGTAACTTCTTAGACTTGCGCTAGCACCGTGAACAGTAAAAACAACAACAAAAAATATTGAGAATCTTCTTGAAAAACTAATTAACACCCATTTGCTTTGATTGTGTTCATAACCCCTTTAAATTTATGGATGTGTGTCGTGGTTTAAGCGCAGCAGGATGGGGGGAAGAGAATTGGGAGGGTAAAAGTGAGGAAACTCATAGGATGGGATAAGAACAGGTTAATAATTGAAAAAGAATAAAATATAATCATAACAATAAATAACAAATTGTAATGAAAAGGAAAATAACAAAGAGAAGGAAATAAGACCCAAGAAAGACAAGTGATGCAAATGAAAGTAATTGCTCACCACCAACCAACCGATGCCCAGCCCGTCCCCGAGCAGCGGTGCCCCGGCCAACCTTCCCCCAGGTTTATTGCCGAGCACGACGCCGTATGGTACGGAATATCCCTGGGGTCAGTTGGGGTCAGCTGTGCCGGCCGTGTCCCCTCCCAGCTCCTGGTGCCCCCCCGGCCTCCTCGCTGGTGAGGCGAGGAACAGAAAGGCCTTGACTGCGTGCAAGCGCTGCTCAGCAATAGCGAACACATCCCTGCATTATCAA
>VZTL01056641.1:29787-52006 GCA_013400535.1 Scopus umbretta | reverse complement strand
TTTCTGAACAGGGTCATGTAAGTGTTTTCCAGCTACAGCACTGACTTCTTCAAGGAGGAAAAAAACTTGCAAATTCTACTTTTGGCTAACCATTCCCATCCCAGATGAATAAATGTTTGATTTTACTGTGTTTTTTCTAGTTATGGAGATCGGGGTTAAGAGAACGCATGACATACCCACGGTTGTAACACTAGTCACTTACACCAATATTTAAGTCCTAACAGCTATTTTATGGTTCGTTCTCTTGAAGTCTGCCAATCCATGCTTTGAAATAGATTCATTTTTATTACACGGTTGTACAATAGCACGTACAAAAACAAGCATGTAAGGAGATCTCCAGCATTCTCAGGGAGGAGGGGAAATCTGAATACCTTCAACCCGACCTCAAACTGAAAATCACCCGAGACCCTCCGCTTTACATATGAAAACACAACTGTGTTTTCCTTTGAGTTTACTTACTTTTTATTTATATGATAGAAGACCTTAGGAATCATCTCCTACCAGTCAGTGCCTGGAAACTTTTTAGGAATTTCTTCTTGGTACTGAGCTTCACCCTCACATGGACGCTGAGCTTTGGAGAAGCCGGCACTCCGGAGTGCACAGCTCCCGCACGGCATCCTACTGCGTTCCTTTGAACTGAGTTTAGTGCATTTGATTCCTGTGCAGTGGAAAATATTAATGTATGCAGTGAAAAATATTAATATAGTGCTACAGGGGAGAGAAAGGGAGGGAATTCACTAACAAGGCGTACTCAAAAACAGGGGAGCATAGAAGTGTGTAGCGTGTGAAACATTTCTCTTCAGTACCTGCAAGCACCTAGGAGATTCCCCTGATGTGTTATGCCAATGAAAAGGGAATAGAAGGAAGATCATGTGGCAACTGGAGATGGCACAGCGCGACTGGGCACCCTTCCAGGGCTGTGTGTGAGATTGCTCCCCACCGTAGCGAGATGGATCAAGCTTTTTATTAGTAGCTGTATAATAAGTGACAGTATTAAAAAAAATAATAGTTATTAACAATAACAATGGCCATCAGTATTAAGACTTCTTTTGTTACTTGCCCTAGGAAGGGGAAGGGAGACTGGATTCTGGTGCGTCCCAGCATCCCCAGAGGGCGAGTCTACCTTGAAGCAGGGGGCAGAAAAACAGCTGCACCAGAGAAGGTGGGTGAAGAAAGTAAAAGGGCATTAAACACCAAGTTGTCAACGACCTCTACGCATGCAAGGTAACAAAGCAAGCCTAGTTAAACCAAAGTAAAATGGGCACCACTTCTCAGAAAAGTAGTGTGAGAAGTTAGCTGCTGCCTTCGCAGCTGGTAATCATCGTTGTTTGTCGTACTTGACACACGGGCTCTATTTACCCTCCTCAGTTGTTGCCGTGTTGTGTCCTTAGTTGTACTCTGTGCGTGACCAAAGGACCCTTTCAGTATGAGGGCACCATTACGCAGAGCACGGTGTCATAACATGCAGTGCCAGCATCAGAAGGGTTGAGATCTGCTCAACGGCAAGAGGTGGTTATTTATTACACCCTTCCACGTGCTCATTTGTTTCTAAATTTTATACTACATTTATGCGGCATAAATCCTCTTGGATGATTCCAGTGACAGTTGCACTGAGCACTCCCCTCCCCACCTTGTCCAACATTAGGGAGCAAAAAAGAAGTATCTTAAGTAGAAAGGATGTATATTATTAAAAGGAAGATCCAGATTATTCACCTGAAATGTTATTAAGAAGCAATATGTTTTAATCTCATCCACACCACATTCAATTTTCCTTATTGTTGCTACAAACTTTACTTTCAATAAACGTTTAAAAAAACTCAGACACCATTAAAGTGGTTTAAATAGACATCTAAACCTGTAGAACAACAGCAATAACTAAACGCTGCAAATTGTATGTAGTTTATGGTGGAGGTAATTTAGCATATCTAATCACAGTTCCAATTTTCTCCTAGAGCGTCAGAGTAGGAAGAATTATACATGGAAAAGAGGAGGGAGAAGTAATAAAATAAAGATTTCCTAAGCATGAAAACTTTTCAAAATCGTAACAGCAAGTAACCTATCTTGCATATTGTACTTTATAAACTCGTGCCAGTTTTGTGACTATGCTTTGCCTTCTGTGCTTACATCCTTTTTTAGGGTGAAACTCTGAATAAAGATATTGATAGTGTCCAGAAGAAATTTATAGTGTCTGGATGGTAGCAACATCTCCGAAGGGAAAGAACAGCACTACGTGTGTGGAGGTAGTGGAGGAGTGTTGCAGTGCTCCCTGTCCTTGACTAACCTCTCTCTATGTAAATGATGGAGAAAGCAAAACAGGGTTATTACTAGAGCATAATTCTAACAGTATTTCTGCTGTTCAGTTTCATCCTTGAGGAAATATATCCTTTTTGACTCCCTGGAAGCCATTACAGACCTTGTCCTTGTAAATGACCTTATTCAAAAGAAAAAAAGAAAAAAAAGGAATATTGAAATAAGAACATGGGGTAGGATCTTACTGACTGCAGACTCTTATTTTTTAGTGTCTTTTTAAAAGGCAATATTATATGTTCTGAATGTTTTCCATGTTCAGATTTGAAAACTAATTCCTGTAACCCTCTTTACTTTCCTGGGAAGCTGACAGGAGGTAGAGAAACCATCTTGGGTGTCCAAGTCCTGATACTGATTTTCGGGACCATTTGGATCAAAAATAATCATCACAGGCTTTGAATCGGAAGTGTAGATTTATATCATAATTCTAACAGTGGTGACTGGGATTGTAAATACGTGCAGTAAATCTCATGATCTGCAAATAGCTCAAGGCTTTTAGATACAAAAGTGCATTTTATGATGGGCAGCACAACCAGAATATGTGGTGCTCAATGATATCAGTGCTCCCAAGGGTTCATCATGAAGTCCTCCGAGTTTCTCTATCTAAATATGGGAATAAACCCACTTGTTTGGCCATTTTGTCTTGAAGCCTATTCTATCATTTACAGAGAACAACAGATTAAAATAATAGTAATTGGCAGGATCGATCCCCTGTTCAGTTTTAAAAACGGCAGTATACACATGTCTCTCTTTCAGCACTTTTGTATTTTGCCATGACTTTTGGATCATAAATGTCAGTAGAGCAGTAAGATTCTGAGATAATTCCCTTAATAGTCTAAGCATCACTTCCAAGTACTCCCCCAAAAGAGCCTTTAGAAATGCAGCATGTTTTCTTTTCAACTGGTATTTTTGCTTGTTTTCTCTTGCTGAAAACAGTTTTAAAGGACGTCCAAAACCAAGTAGTTTTTAAACAGTGAATTTTATTTCCCTCCTGATGAGTAGAGATGTGTTGTTTCCTTGGCATTTTCTTTTTCATTGCTAAAACAGAAATCCCTTCCTATTCGCCTTATGCCTCTCAGCTGATGAATTTGTTCCTGACTTACCTCTTTCCCTAAAAAGTCTTAAGTGACTTTGTATTCCAGTTTGGTCAAATTATTTTTGTCTATTTTCAACACAACTTTGTTTTAACCTTGGATCTTCAAGGCTGTTGTGAAACAACAGAGACTGGATGCTTCTGGCTGTTCTTTCCACCCAAAGGATTTATGAACACAGATCACTTAGGTTTTCTGAACTTCAGTGTATTTTGTGGGGCAAAAAACCAAAGCCCCTTGTGTACTGAATTGTATTAACTTGGCCACAAATTCCAAGTTGCTGTGTGCCTATCATCTTAGAGGTAGAATTCACACAAATTATATCCATACATTGGAAATGCTCTACAAATACCGAGCTCTGCAGAAAATGTCTTTGCGAATTCTTCATCCATTGCCCCACCTATCCCACTGAAACACAAGCAAAGAGCCTTTTTCTTTCTTTTCTCCTCTCTGCCTTCACCATACGTTTTCCCCTGACTCACTCTCCCCATATTTGCTCAAAGTTACTCCACTGTGCTGCTCCTTATCAAACAGTAATTTCCTAGAACTATTAATACTTGCGACAAATGACACCATTCACAGACTCACTCCCCCAGGGCTATGGCACTGTGCTTAGCCAACACAAAGGAAATAGATAGGAGAAGAAATGTTTAAAGGAAGGAGAAAAGACCTTTCTTTCGCCAGTCTAGTTCAAGACACATGGATAGACTGCTGAATCTTAACAATCTGAAATCACACATTAAAATGTCTCAGTATTAATATGAGAAGAGAGAAGAAAAGTCTGTGAAACATTCCTGTGTGCTTGAGGTACTCCCAGTAATACTCGTGAATGACCTGGAAGTACAATATTAAAAATTTTCTTTTCCCCAACAAACTTTGAAGAAAGTAGATATTCCACTGTTCTAGTTAAAGAACTCAGCAGCTGGTGTCGAAACATGGATTGCAGAGCAAAAATTTGAGGATTTGGGGATTGGTGGGAAATCAATGATTTCATCACCAAGCCACAGAAAAGGAAAAAAAAGCATCAGCAAAGGAAGTTTCCTCCACTGTTCTGACAACAAAAAAATAAACAGTGTACTGGCAGGAAAAATAACTTAAAACCCCAACATCTTTGATTCCAAAAACTCTCTAGGGTTCAATAATTACTTTCTACCTTTTATAACTACTCTGATTTGGTCATCTGGAAGAAAAATCTGGCTCTGTTCTACATATTTCATTAAGTCTTATGTAATGTTCTACTTTTCCCTGCATTTTAATGCTGACCTGCTTTTGAAAGCAAATGGTATTTCTTCAAACTCAGAAGATTCTGTCTATCTGTGGTGACACCCAAGCTCCTTAGCAAAACAGTAATTTGGAGATAACAGAATATGTTGAACTTTCCCTGTATTACTCTTCCAGCAGGCTCCCATGGAGGGGCTGTGCTATTCTTTGACTGGACCAATAGGCCCAGGATCAAACAGCTGCATTACTAGCAACGGGGTTTCTCAACAAATTTTTGGGGGGAGCTTCAACAGTGTTGCTCTTGAATCTGCTGGCTTTTGTTTGGGACTTTTGGGGGCTATGGCCCGTGAGTGAGCAGCCCCTGAAGTCTGGCGTCAGAGGAAAACACAGTCTTGGTCTCAACCGTTGTGTTTTCCTTTCACAGGCGGACAGCCTGAAGAACAAGGAGTCTACAGTAGTCTCTGTGCACAGGGGTGAATTCCAGTGTCCTGAAATATGGTGTCTCCAGAAGACCAGCATTTCACACCTTAAGGTGGTCTTTGCTTGCTTGGTGGTCAATCTTAATTACATTATTGATTACAGTATTTTGAAGGGCATCTTCAGTCTTGTTTGAAAACAACTTTCAGTGAGCACTGCAGTTCCCCTCCTTTATTTATAGAATCAGAGAATCATTAAGGTTGGAAAAAAACTCTGAGATCATCTAGTCCAACCGTCAACCCAACACCACCGTGCCTACTAAAAGTTTGTGGGCATTGATTTGCAAAAGCAAACCAACAAAAGGACTATACAGCTATTATTTGAACACTTTTAGTCCATTATCAAATAAACAGACATTTCACTGAGGAAAAAAAATTGTCAGCACTTTCAGGAAATTATATTTCTGTATTTAGGCATTAAGACTTCAAAATTCAGCATAAAACATTTTTTAAAAAAATCAAAGTGTTAGAACAGATTTTCTTCTGAATCAATATATCCTGAGGAAGATGGGTGAAAACTATTACACAACGTAAGAGCTGTTTGAAAAAATTATTTAGTTACAAACTGGCTCTTGGCCTATGACATTATATAATATAATTTCTGATAATGCAGCTTCAAGCTTTCCCTGAACAGACTATACAATCTTAATTTTTAATAGACTGCCCAGAAACCACAACTATTACTATGCAAACCATTCCTCTATCAAAATGCATGAGTGTGTATTATACTGCAGAATAACAGCTGAGTAAACTGTTTCTTGATCTTCACTATATGCTGTGTATTGATCTAAAATATTCAGGCAGCATTTGTTCTTTGAGAGTGGGAAGGAAAGCATTCCTGGGACCCTAAAAAATAGGCAAGAAGGTGCTTTGGTATACATAAACATATGTACAAATTTCAGTTTCCCCCAAAATTAAAAAAAATAAAAAAAATAAAAAAAATCTAACCACAAATTAGCCTCCTACTCAGCAACAGAGAAAGTATTCCAAAGGATTTCTATCTACTTTTTCCATATTGGTATTCAAAATTTTAACCAAGCAGTAATTAAAGGCCAACAAGCAGCTTTTCCATACTTAATTTTAAATTATACCTAATACCATACACTAAAAGGATAACAACGCACTGCTGTATATGCTGAAGGTAGGAGGAATTGCACCATTCTTTTGTATAAAATACTAAAAAGCACATCTGCTAAGCAATCGATCTTAAATTACTATTTCTGATTGCAAGAAAGCTTCAGATTAGCAACGGTGTTTTGACTTCTTCACAGTGTTAAAGAAAAACAGAAAGCAATACTTTTTCGATAGAATGCTTTTTTCTCAGAGCTCTGTGTTACCTAGATGCCACTAGATATCTGTGACATTACATAAATGAGTGGTGTCCATTTTGTTTTTCTAAACTTGTTAGCCTTCAGAACAAAACCAGTTTGCTAACATAAAACCTGGTTTTCCCATCCTGGATTTTGTTGCTTTAGCACTTGAGCAGGCCAAAAAAAGATAAAAAGGGAAAGGAAATAGCAGAAAGAGAAAGAAGAAAGAAACAATACTTAAATATTTATTAGGCATTTTTCTTATACGTATTTTGAGACGTATGAAAATAATCTGTATACGTTCCTCAGCTCAATTACTTGCAAATAACTTATCTGTAGAATCAAGTAAATCTGTCAGTTGTGCAAGTTTATTTTTCCATGTGCTATCTCAAGATAAGTAGGTCTGTAATATTAGATTTCCACTGACATAATTGTGCATGAATTCTGATCTGATTTAGTATTACATGGTGCAAAAGGTGACACATTTTCTTTAATATAGCCCATTAGAAAAGGAAAGGAATTGCCAGTGAATGAAATCTGAGGAGTTTGATTGAAAGACTCTGGGACTTTGGGGTCAACTCAGTGGAAAAGTAACTTGCTCAACTACCCCGGGCACTAAGCACTGTGACAAGCAAACCTAATACCCAGTGTAGTTACTCAGTTAGACAATCAATAAAAACACCGCATTATCAGACGGCTACAGCTGTATGTTAACCTATCGTATTACCTCATCTGCTCCCAAACCACTCAAACATGCATCTGCTGATCATGCAGATAACACAGATACCACCCCAGTCCTTAAGTCACATTTAATACTAAGCCAGAGTGCTAAAACAACTGTTTATTGCTTTTCCATATGCCATAAATTCTAATTTTCGAGTCTATCTAAATTGTACACCGAAGACTAAATTCAAAGCACTACCGAGACGGTGAAGCCAACTGCTCTGAAATCAACGTATGTGAGATTTAAAGTAAGCTTTGCACTTCCCTCCATGGATGCTCAATCCATGCCTGTTCCCCGAGCCCACCTCTGCCCGGGGTGTTATGGACTCTCCCTGCCTCCTTGTCTTCCCCTGCCACAGATCTCGGCATCCTTCCCCACATCCCTGCCTGCCCAACGCCTGGCAAACCCTGCTTCCAAAGTTGTCTCTAAGTATTTTTTTTTCTTTATACCTGCATCCTTTTCTGCCTGTTCCAGCTCTTGCTCCCACAGGCTCCTCAACTCAGAGGGCTCATGGGTGGGCATCTGTACTCTTGGCATGTGACTCAACAGAAAAGTCAGTAAATCCACAGAAAATCCATTGCTGCCCCCGCCAGCACTCGGTTCCAGTGCTTGACGTCTCATGAGTCCACACCAGGCAGGAGCAGCAGTGGTGGCAGGCCCTTGCCCCACTTGAAGGATGCTCTGTGAGGATACAGGTGGGAATTCACAAATCAGCTACATGGCTTCAGCAAATTTCTGCTGAAGGCTGGCGGACTGCTGACTCTTCCCCCCCATCCAGACCTCCCACCAAGCTGCATAAACTGTCCAAACAGAGACAGAGTTTCACAGGAATTTGGAAAGCCTCATCCTTCACATAGCAGCCAACTGTCTCTCTGGTTATTTTCCAGTCTCTGCTAGCAGGAGGGTAGATATCAACAAAAATATATACTTTTTCCACACTGAAAACAAATATATTCTTTCCTGCACTTATGCCTTAAAATCTACAGAACTATTCTAATGGAAAGTTCCCATGATTAAAGAATCCTCCCTAAGGCTGGATTGTGAGTACACCTGATGGTGCACACCTGATGCCAACAGACACCAAAACCAAGAAACCAGAAAAATGAAGCAGCAAAGCTGCTTTAACCTCTATTCCAACAGAAAGTGGAAGAGATAGTCCAGGATGGAGGACTGGGCAAAGCTTTTCTCAGCAGAGATGACACCGTCCAATCTATCAGTTTTCTAATTTTTTTTTTAATTTTTTTTTTCCCCCAAAAGGCATGCATACTCCAGGGCAGTGGAGGGGAAGATGCCTGGTGACAAAACTCCTGCTAGTTAGGAGCTGTATGTCCATGAGCTTCTGCTGGGATGGGAAGAACCAGTTACCTTTTCTGAATGGAAGAGTATTTAAGGCTTTCTGAAGCAGATGATCATAGCAATTCATTTAGAGGACAAACTGCCCTGGTAAGCTGCCATACCTTTGGAGCTTTTCTAGTAGTTATCAGTAAATGCATAAAATTCTTATCTACGAAATGAAAAGGAAGTAGAATGAAGCTAGTTATATGCACTATTTGTCCACAAGCTTTGTTTAGGTCAAATTTACCTCTTTATCTGCCAGCAGATGAAACCCAAGTAGCGGCAGACTCTGCTCTCTGGTACCATGCCACGTTGTGTCCTTGAGGATGCTGCTGCACAGTGCCAACTTTGTCATTCCGTACCACACTCCCCTGAGAGCTCTGCACTTAAATTCTTTGGGGTGGGAGTGACCCTTTCATTTTGTCAGGATTATATTTTGCCTGGATGATCTGTCCAGCAACTTCATCAGTGATCCACACATCAACATTAATTAAACAATACAAAATGTTCTGCTGCCACACAGATACTTCAAACTGCACACAAAATATATGCATATTGTTTGCAAACACTGGCAATTTATTTTCCCATATTCCTGTATCTTCCTCCATAAAGCACAGCGTTGTCTGATCAACTGTCCTCGCAAATTTTTGTAGCTGAGATTGCAATTTTTTTTACAAGCATTTCAGTGAGGTCAAAGGCACACACCTAGCTTAAAAGGTAGATTTTAAGTTGTGCTGTTCTTTTGAGCCTCAGCATCAAACCTTGGCTGAAAACCCAGACCACAACATGCCATCCATTTTGCAGAGAGCCTCGTTGCTGGATATCATCATCTTCTCCCACAGCATCATCCCTGCCAGTCCTTCACTCTCTTTCATGTACACCATGTCAGCCACATGACTGCCACCAGGGACTGGGTCCACAAAGCACTCAACCTCATGCTAGCACATCTCAACCACCACTTTTCTTCTACCAGGATTCCAAAGTTGTGTCTTGCCCGTTACCATCCCTGCTTTCTGCAGGACTTAGATGAAGACTTGTTCTGGATTATGGACTCTACACTTTCCTGTAGAAAAGTTCAAAAGGCTTCTCTCTGAAACAGGTGTTTGAGGTTGTTCTTTGGAAGGATAAAATGAGGAGCTATGAACAAACCTGAAGAAATATTCAGGCGGGTGGCAAATACTCATGTATGAGTGGACTACATGGCTTGCTTAGAGTCACAAGTAGATCATGGCAGCAGCTTAACCAAAACCCAGATCTCATAATTATGTGTGAAACTATGTTAAAACATTCTGTTAGGGAATGAGGAATGGTCCATTATCACCACTTTTGAAGCCACATAACAGACGGATGCCTCTGGAGCTAAGGAGTAAACCAACCTGCACACATAGGAAGGTTTCAGAAAGAACCCAGCAGTAATTTTGGTTGTTTCCTTTGACACTCATCATTTCTCTCTCCTGAGTCACAGAAAAGACCATACAGATGTTTTTACTACACCCCATGTTATGAAGTGACTTTTTGAGGAGCTAGGTGAAAACAAACCTTTGCTTGGTCTCAGAGAATTTTAATCTGCTTAGTTACATTAAGAAATAATATTAAAGGTAGAGGAAAAATGTAGGGCAAAATTATGTCACATTCTGAAACAGCTAACATAATTAAGACATATTCTTCGTTTAATTTAATAATTTACTGAATTATACTTGGATTACCTAATAAATGAAGAACATTACCCACACTGTATTAGTCACAGGTGAAAAAAACCACGTAGTTGGATGAGTCTAATTCATTCAACAGTTTCTAGACCCACGGTCCCCCAGGGACTATCTCACACACACACCTCCTTGAGTGCCAAACTTCAGATATAAACCTCAGATTCTGATCTCACTAATAGCTTATTTTACACCCTAATGTTGCTAGTATTTCAGGACTGCACCAGGATGAATAAGCCTGATCTCGCTAAAACTAAACCTTTCAGAAGGCTGTCCAAGTTTCCTGTTTTCAAAGGCACACACTTTGATCACAAAGCCCAACCAATGCCCCGGTACAGGGCAGGATGAAAACTGCTCTCTGTGGAAGCTCCTGTGCAAAGGCTCCACATGATCCAAGGTACATCCAGGCAAAAGTAACTCCACTGCTGTGACTTTGGGGTGATCCAATGATCAGAAACAGCATCAGCGGATCTTCCAGTGTATGGGCTGAAGCAGTCTACACCATCATCCCTCCTGTTATGTAAATTTTGATAAAAACCACACGCCTCGTCAACATCTCTATCGGAATAACTAAACTGAGCTGAAACCAAACTGCACAGAGAATTTTGACTTCTGCAGCTATGTATTCCAGATTGCTCTGTGGTAGGTTTGTTTAAGTACACATAGTCTAGCCAAGCTTTCTGGGGACAGCAGTTTCGTATGCAGATCCAGTTTTCACTGGAAGCTGCTGTTAGTTTTTTATTTACAGTTAGCATGTAGGTGCTATGTTCATGTAGAATTTAATGGTGGAATAAAGCTATAGGTGAACCTATGGATTTATTTGTTCTGGAATTTTCACTTCACTCCACTCACTCCCTATTTCCTTATTGTTTTTCCACCATTTATTTTATAGGAAATAACTGCCACTACAATAATTACTATATTATTTTTTATAGAATATAAAAATATAGGCTACTTTGGAGTTATCTTTCCTCGTCCTCATGATCTACTCACGGTAAAAATGCAGGGCACGCTTCTGAGACAGGTTACGAACGCATCTTGGCTTGAAAACAAAGTTGGTACCTCTCAGCAGTGATGATTAAAAGCTTTAGAACATATTTTAATTTGACTCAACTATCTTTCATTATAAAAGCTTCTAGTTATCTTGAAATATAATAACATTGACTGAGAACTGCAAAGAATTTTTCAAAGAATGAAAGCCTAGAGAGAGAGTAGCCGAAGGTGCAAATGATTTGAATATTTTGTATTAATAAAATATTGTTACTGTTAATAAAAAGGTAAAATAAAATGCTGCTCATACTGTGCATCTTCCTCCACTTAAATCTGCAGTAGTAGCACCGCTCACTGGCCTGATTCCATGACACGCTGAGGGCTCCCCACAAAATGCTGAGCTGAAATTCTTTGTGATTATCTGAAATCTTATCTGGAGCTTGTTCAAAGAATAAAGCTATGTGAAAAGCATACCTGAACTTTTCAGATGACACACCAAAATCTTATATACATAGATTATGCATATTGACTGCTACATTATTATAACATAACTGTGTAAAAATCCTTTTGATAGCTTGTTGATAACTTGACTTCATGTAATTTAACTGACCCTTATTTGCTAAGATACTGTGTAAGCCAGTGTTTGGAAGGGAGCCAAAAAAAAGAGAGAGGAGAGAGAAATCAGATTAAACTGCAAATCTGTGGTTGGCATAGGTTTAGCAAACGGTACAGAACATATGGAACACAGAATCCAGTGCTATTTCTTGGAAAAACTCGTATTAAACTAAGGACAAATGCCTGAGGCAAACAAACTACAACATCTTTTTCAGTTCCTAAATACGTAATATGACAAAGAAACAAAATTAGGAAAAAAAGTATTCCACTGCTAAGCACCACTTTATAACTGATATAACAAGAAGTATACTTCCATTTTAGTTTATTAGTCATACTGCAACTGAGGATGAAAGTTAATACTCTCCAGTAAAAAAAAAAAAAAAAATCCTATGACCTTACATTGACAGTCCTGTCTACCTTAACTGCAGCAGGGGGTGAAAAAAAAATTTACTGAAGTCCAGAACGTTAGAATGAGACTCAGTAATACGATGAGTGCAAATCTACCTTGTCAAACTCCTCTCAGTACTGCACACCACTGTTAATAAAATGCATTACTCTAACTAATTACACATATTTGAGCATTCATCATCCTGAGTTTATTGCTTCTGCAACTCTGCAATTTAGGGATGTCAAGCGACGTCCCTCCACCACGCATCCCGTAACCTACATCAGTGCGTGCCCACACGGACCTCATCAAGTAGCCAAAGAGCTGCCCTTTCATTGCGCGCAAATGACTAATATCTAAGCTGGCTCTAAAGAAAGACACTTTTCATAATCGCCCAACAATCTGCTAAGTGAAAACACATGGACAGGCTTAGGTAAAGCCTGCCAGGGGTCTTTGCTGAATGGAAAACAGGTGCTCCGGTTCTGTGCCATGTAATACCCCATTTACCGTTAAGTCCAAAGGTTACAGGACTAATAGCTGCCTTGTGGTAATCAGGGAAAGCAAAGACACTGGCCATGGTCAAACATCTGGGACATATTTTACATACTTGCAACATATGCTTCAGTTTCAATTAAAGTGAGGCTTTGGCACATTTATTAATCTTTTTACTTTTATCGCGTAAGAAGACCCATTTACCTGACTTTTCTATTATACCATAAGAAAAAACAGAGAAATAATAAAAGCCAGAGGCCACTACCAGCTGGTGTTACAAAATGTGTGTTTTCTCACAAAACTCCATTTTGCACATAGCTTTAAGAAAACACATATATGAATTAAAACAATAAAATATTGCACCCTTCCATTTTGACAAAAAGATGTAAGAGGAACAGCAGTAGTTAACAGAGTACGTCTAGGGCACCAGAAAGAAAAAAACCCCACCCTACCAGCTGCTAAGGACAAACAACTCATTCCTACCTATGTGCTTACATTTTACAGTTTAGCCCAGTGCAAAATAATGCCCATTGTGCAGAGAACTGAATATACATGGTAGTCCATACATGCTTGTTTTAAGAAGTGTAATTTTCTCTTCCATTCAAACAGCATATTCAATCACGAGAACTCAAAATGTTTGCGATAATGAAGGCACCTTTGAATTTATAAAAATCAACCTAAACACCTTCTGTATAGAAAGACAGCTCTTAAATATTCAATAAAAGGGCTCACTGAATGCACACGGTAATGTCAGTACTCACTTTTATTCAACCTTGCTAACTAGATCTAGAAAAATGTTTGAACTCTGGTGTCAATTTGAGAAAGCTGAATATTAGATCACAGCACTGAAACCTAGAGTGATATTTCTATTTGGGTACGTTTTGCCCGGCATCTGTTAATCGCCAGAGAACTGGGGGGGTGGAAGGGCTGACCCCCGCCCTCATCTTCCCTTCCAAAGGAGTTTGTTTAGCGATTTCCAAAAACCACCAAGCAGTAACTACATGGGCTGGCTTAAACTACAAGCAGTCAAGCACTATTCTTTGTGAACTAATCACAGTTATTAAAATATCCAGGAATACACACACTACTGGGATGATACTTTTGCACCAGCTCTAATAATAAAGCAGGAAGAAAAGGGAGAAAATGGCTTCAAATGGATGGCAGATCAGTGTTTATCAGAAGAGAAATGATGATTCAAAGCCAGCATGTTGAGCTAAAATACAAGCTCTCCACAGCTACATGACTGACCTTTGCAATAAATCATATATTTTATTGCCAGAAGTGTATGCTCATATCATTTAGTGTTAAAAACCATCACATACGTGTTTTGTAAAAGAAGGGTTTGCTACTACATTGTTTGCCAATTCTGAAATGATGTAGCTAACGATTTAAGTGATGTATAGAAGAATTTCACATAATAACTTTCCGTCAATTGTAAAATGTTTGAGCCGGCAATGGAATGGGGAAAATACTCTTTTTTTATCATCGCTCAGATCTTTGGTGTTAGCTAACAGAAAAATAATCATTCAGGGGATTAACTAATCACAGTGAATTTTCTGACATTTCAAATGCTGCTGCCAGCATATGAATTCTTACAGTGGTATATAACTGTACATCTCAACTAGAAACAAAGGTCAAGGGCATAAATTAAGATACACTGTTTTTCTCCTCTCAAAAAAAAAAAAAAAAAATCATTCTTTCCTACAACAGAAGTGGGGGAACATCTGTGAAGGTCAAAATCATCTGTATTTTAATTCAGAGTTCTTGTAAATGTATCTTTTTCTTCCCTTTTCTCTTCTTCCACAAATACCGCCTTCCTGGTATGAAAATAGCAGCAACAACGGGGCCGTCCTCACCGTACTTGCCTCACCAGAAAGCTGTCCCACCAGCGCTGGCCGTCGCTTCAGTGGTGCAAGGTCATTCTAATTTCTTTTCTCCGGTTTTTCCCTCTCCCTGGGGGACAACCAATCCAAGCAGTCCCATAGCTTGGCTCAATAAGGTGTGGAAATGAGCTGTTATTTACTGTGGTTGCAATCCTCAACCCAACCAGCAGCCTCCGAACTGAACCACATTTGCTCAAATAGCTGAATGATCTGCAACAGCTTCCCGGCTTGCTGGGCCACAATGCCAAGTTCAAATCAAGTGGACGTCTATGAGAATTGTGATTATTTAAATGTCATACAGCGTGCAAAACATTTCATCTGTTGTTCTAGCGAGTAATTCTTTGAAAATTATAGATGTCAATATCTCATCTTTAACCAGTATGGAGTTGCTATTTCTACACCATTTTTCCCCTAAAGTGCTGCCCTATTTGTAATACTCAAGACAGGACAAATTTTTGTCCTTCAAAAACAGTTGTCACTGCAGTTATCTTCACAAGAGCTATCAAGTTCCAGACAGGCTGAATTATTTTTGTTCCTGGCAGAAAAAAATATTTGACCCAGCTCTGGACCAAGGAAAAAAAAAAAGAAAAAAAAAAAAAAAGCAGGATTTATAGTCCTCTATCCTTTCCTGCAACACGCTGTAGCATTGTTAGGATGATAAACAGCTCTGTCCAATTTTCTGGACTAAAACACTTCAAGTCCTTTTTTAACTGTCTGTAAAAACAGTGTCATGTCTAAATTCTCCCATCCCCAGATACCCAAGTGCTAGGAAAGATAATTACCTTGTCATCTCTGTCATCCTCTTCTTCCTCGTCCTCTAGCATGTCCTCCACTACCTGCAGACAGAAACAGTAGTAGTTGTCATGATTTAAAAAGGAAGAGTTTTGTTCTGTCAATTCTAAACCTTTTGTAGATGAAAACTTTATTAACATTTGAAATAAATGCACAGAAGGAAAATGTACAACTAGGAAAAAACACTTGATCTAGAGATTCAAATGTAGGAAAGTCTTATAGCTTTAATTGACCTACATTAGGGAATTATACACTGAAAACCCTTCCTGTACAAAATGCTAGCTTGACAATTTAAGTATTTAAAAGGTAGTTCAAAATTCAGTGTATGATCGTTTTAACTAAAGGAATCCTTTGTCAGCTCTACTGGTGTCTACACAGCACACACAAATGCTTGCTTTAAATGTACTGTTACCTACAGAAACGTGTAGCACTTTTAATAGAATTTACAGCATTCACCAAGACATTTTTGAAGAATACAAAGGTGGGAATAAATTAATACTAGCTTATCTGCTTATGATGTACAATGATGATATATACCATATGCTTTATCAGCATTAGCACCATGTTTCTTAATAGTGATTTTATACAATCTGTGCATCTAACTTCCTGCACATTCATTGCTAGCTGAAGTTGCCACATGTCTGCATCTATGCATTTTTCCACTTAAACAGCCTCTTCAGTCTAACACCATAAAATATACACATACATTCAATTCATTCTCCAAATATTAATAATTACTAATCACAGCATGAGCGTGAAATGAACCGCTACTACATCTAGTTTACAGAGAGGTTAAATGACTTTCCAAAGATGGTCAGTGGCAGACTCAAGACTTAAAACTCACAAATCTCTCTGTCCTAACACCGTGATCAAGTCTTCAGCTTACCCTACGGGGAAACCTCTCTGTTGGTGGAAATGAAATAATGTCGTACCTCCTTATAACGAGGAAATAATGTGGCTCTTTACATCATTATTTATATGTAAGTACTTATTAGGATGCAAGAACATCCATAATGGAGGTCAGCAAAGATTCACCCAGCCCAATGTCATAGTGCACAAAGTGTACACTCTGTGTTATAAAATATGCATAAAAAGGACAAGAGAAGGAAAAACTCATTGAAATGAAACATTAATGCTTTGGTCTATTTTACAGACTTCCCACCAACTAAAATGGTAATTTGTTATATAGGTGAAGCTACAAATAGTTTTAGTTTACTTGCCATTTAAGACAATATATCAAGATTATAACTTCGTAATCCCTGCCCCCCCAAACACAGCTGCAAGGACATTCTCATCAAGTCCAAATCCATGTCCAAGAAGAAAAGGGACTTTAACACTATTCAGGAGCCAAATTCAGGAAGGAGAAGAACTTAAAAAAGAGAAGTGTGTGTACCAGATGCCCTTCTCTGAGTTGGCCGAACCATCAAGAAAAACCCAGTTAATCATGTTATATGGGCCAAAGCAGAATGCAAACAACGCAGATCAATTTAACATGCACTGAGCACTCTGCATACATGCAAATCAACTGCACGGTTCAAAACATTTCCAGTTTCACCTGCTCATCCTTGTTTGAACCCCATCCCAAAACACCTCTAACAACGACCCTGGGACTTTGGAGGGGAAGGAGCCTCCAGTTCTGTCTACTGGCTACTCTGCCCTGGAGCTTAGAATCTAAGACTAGAAACTCAAAGAAACAGTGAAGAGTGAGCATGTCCAAAAGCCTAAGGAAGAAGCATGACCTGAGCAATTAAGGAACAATTAGTCTTGAATTCTTTCCTGCCCAGAAGAACAATTTTATCAGGAAGAGCCTGACTGACTGAACCTTCTGCAGCTTCTGACCTGATGCTAGCCAGGCAGATGTATCTGTGAATCCCCTTGGGCTGAAGAAGGAATCAAGGCTGGGCTCTAGCCACTATCTGTGAAGAAGCCACCTCCCTCACCAGTTTCTCCGCCGTTTCCCACTTAGGCCAGCTTTGCTCCATTTCTTAAAGAAAGGGGATCAGAGACAGTGCCCAGAGTTTGGGGGTCACACCTCTCAGCACGGAGAGAGGGAAATGTTGACAGCGTGTTGCTGAAATGCTTGTCAGCTCCTGCTTAGCTCAGTACGCCACTTTATGCATCCCATTTGGAGATGCCGGAGAGGTCCTGTCTTCATGGACCTCTCTGTGGAAGCAAAGGCATTTTCAGTTTCCTCTGCATCTGCGTCACCTCCTTGTTCCTCTCCTCTCCTGTCACCTTCCCTGGGCTGTTCCAAGTGTTTGGGGAGCTGAACTGTAAACTACATCACTGGACTGATTGAGTTCTTCCAAAAAACCCACCCTGGAACTTTTAATGTGGATGGTTTCAGTGACCCAGTTTACCGAGCAGCTCCAGAAACGCTGGCATCAGCTCTGCTGAGGAAATGGCGAACTGAGAAGAGAGGACAAAAACAAGCTGTTAAGGGCTGCAGCGAGATAGAAGCCCTCTTAAATCAGTTTTGCCACATGCAAAAAAGTCTGTAATTACATCATTAGGTGACTAAAGCCCAGGGTATAAACCTGAAACTGTTGACTCAGATACTGTCTACGCCTGGAGCTGACTAAACTCACTAGGTCTCTTAATTTTCGACATTAATATTCCCCAGACACTTAAAGATCTCTTTTATGTACATCCAGAAAATCCTTGTCTTGACAGGATTGAACAGCAGAATGCCTATCTCACATTAGCGCTAAAGTTAGCATGGAGACAATTAGCTGAATTGGAAACCTCTAAAATTTTTGCAAATGATGGCACCTCACTTAAATCACTTGCATGACAATACCCATTCTAAATTATCTGGATAATAATACTTCAAACTCACTTTTTTTTTTTTGCTTCCCCATCTAATGATCTCAAACTACTTTACAATCTTCTGTAGAGTGGCAAAATGCTAACTTGTTCAAAGGACATACGAAGTCCTTTGAACTCGCCTGAAACCCAGGACTGAGCCCAGATTTCCAGATCCTCCATTCCAGTTTTTAATTCAAAAGCCACTACCAGTCTATGCTCTTGTTCTAGGTTAGTCATATCATCAATTACATTGAGCTTTAGGGTATTGAATTGTCTGGAAAGGAAAACAGAATTCAATTATTGTAGCAAAATAACATGTAGCAAAAGTGTTCCTATGCCCGAGATGCATAAACAATTCTTCAAAGTATATGAACAGCCCATGCTTTCACTTCTCTTGAAATTAAAAAGGCAGTTAAAAGAAAAAAAACAAAACAAAACCTAACATTCAGGCAATACAGACACAATAATACAATTTATTAAACCACCAAAAGGAGTGCTTTCAGAACTTCGACACAAATTAAAACAAGGAAAGTAGATTCTTCATAATCTTATGATATATGAATAGGTAGGCTGAAGCCTCACAAAAGCTGTATACTGAAGTACAATCTATTTCTGCACAACAAAGCGAGGCTGTTCAAGAGAGGTACAGTCAACCTGAGCAACAGATTTCAGTTTAACGTTGTAGTAAGAATACTGTAGGAAAAAAATGCACAATGGTATTTTTTCTCCTTTGATTCTGCCTCGTTGCTATTCAAATAAAGTGCACGTGTGCTGCTTTGGTTTGAAGGAACACAGTGGTTATTCGGATCTGTGTGTCAAGCATTGCACCTGGGGGAGGTATGAAGCGGGGAGGAAGGAGACAGGGAAGGAGGCAGAGGAGAGAGAGGGAGGACAGGAAAAAGCATATGAAGATAAAATGAAACATTAGGAGTTATTTTATTAAAAGTTCTATGGCAAAAATCTTAGATTGCCCCACTCTAAATTATGCCTTCCGATGCCTTGCTTGAAATCAAGTAGTATTAATCAAACAAAGGAAGGGCACTGGGGAAATCAGAAAGATCTAATGCAAGCAGTTAAAAGTGACATGACCTTCTGTAATGTCACTTGTCACAGACTTATATGCCGCATACTGGTAGAAGGTCTTGAAAGAACCTGTTTCTTGGTACTGTCCCTTGAATGTAATACTAATACAGATGACATTTTAAAAAACACACGTAGATGGCCTCAAACACGGCATGTCAGCTACTTCATGGCCAAACAGTAAGCAGATGATGTATAAATGCTGCAAAGTAAGATCCTTCCTGTGCTAAAAAGACCTATTAAAAGCTTATTAATCAGGAGAAGCATGCACCTAATTACCAGGTACCGCCACTGCTCCTGATCCATTCCCACCCTCTTTGAGGAACTCAGTCTGTAAATGTTGTACGATTCATAATCCTTAGGAGACTGGAGGAGCGTCTATGTTACACCAGGTTACCAGAAGGAAGCAAAACCACCATGTCTGCACACCGAAGAAAACGTGTTTGTGGACTAGAACACAGTCTTCTGAGGAAGCTGACAGTTAAGCACAACTTGCATTTATTCTAAAGATGATCTATTGACTAACAAACAGGATAGGATTTCTGGAAAATAATTAACTTTGACTCGTAACCTCAACACCTGCAAAGCATGGTTGGATTCCAGTTATTTACAAGCATGTTGAATCAAAATCCCATGAGAGAACTTTAAAATACCGCCTGGATCTAAAGACTCCATGGAAAAATGACACACTGAAACTCAACACCACTTTTAATGAAAGGTCCTTCTCTCTTGGCATCACCTGCCATTTCTCATACGAAATGTGCAAACCACAAGTCACTCCATGAATTGTCTTCTGTTTTAATTTTTTTGGCTGATCCAACAGTAATACCTGCATAGAAGATACTTTGATGTCTTTACGTGTTCACAATACCAGACACCTGCTCTGCACTAATAGACCAAATAAAGAAAAAAAAAAAAAAAAAAGAAAAAGACNAAAAAAAAAAAAAAAAAAAAAAGGAGAGGCACTACCAGATTGCAGATAACCCTGATGGCTGTTACCTTAATATTCTTCTTTAATGTGAAGCAATGCCCCCTACCTCCCATTAGCACTCCTCTAGTCTTCCTTGTATTTTACTTGATGTAGTTCTTCAAACATAGGTTTCAAATGAAAAACAAAAGAAAACACTTTTTGTGCTATATCACGTTACAGCGTCAAAACACCTGCAGACGTTTGCAATTTCACAAAAAGGTATTAACATTGGTAAGACAAAATAGAAGAGAGAATGAGATTTGGTTCTGAATTAAACACATTTTAGATGTGCAATGCATATGACCAGAATTGTACTGTTCGTGACTGTTTAGATTTCATGTTAATTCACGCTGTCCTGACATAACCTGTACTGTGTATTTGTGTGTCACTCGATTCAGTGTCCAAGTATGTCAAGTTGAAGCAGAACCATCCATTGTCAATAAGCCCACTACAGCAGCTGTTTTGTGCTCATTTTCACAACACGACGTCTGCTTCTTTCATGGAATTGTCGAGGAGAAACTTTACAGGAGATACAGCTTAATTAAAATGTCCACCTTTTTTATACCACATTTACAAGGAAAATAAAAATCAAATTAACAGATTCTGATTTAATAGTCTAGTATATCTGGAATACAACCGATCCTGATTTACGCTATTAATGTTTTGACCTTGGGGTATTTCATCTGCAGTCATCATCAAGATAACTGAACCACTAGATGTAATAATAATTAGTGTGATAAGCTTGCCAGTAAGGTTGAATATATTGCAGTACAGAAGACAGCAGACGAAGAAGAAAAGCATTAGTACTTTACTGCTAAAATACTTCCTGATTCTTACAGAAACACTCAAATACAATTATTTCTTCTTACAGAATGCATTTTGTTAGCTTATTCTGGGAAGCGCTTATGTTGTAATTTAGTCTGATTCTTAATAGGAAATGAGACTTTAATATGGCTATCAGATGCCTTTTGATGCATGCTACTGATTACATGTAGTTCTGTAATGTCAACAACAGAATTTTTATTTGCAGTATAATAAATTTCTTGGCAACATGCATAGGCAGTAAATACAGTTTATTATGCCAGAACATGTAACCTTTTTCCTGTTGTCAGCTTTATATGCCCTCAATATTCACTTGCCAATGTAGTTAAGACTAAGTCATTTTTAACACAAAAATGGCATAAGTAGCAGGCCTTTTTCTCTATATTTCTTTCAATATTTGGCTCTCATTTATTTTAGTTCTTTCTTGTATTTACACAATGCACTGTGAACTGAATATTAGGTGTTTATTTGAAGTATGTCTCCATCTAAAGGCTTTAATATGTACTGTGCACCTGAAATGTCAGATCTCTCAACGCTTCATTTTTAGTTCATCAGAATGAAAAAAAAAATTTATTTGCTTGGCTAAATATCAATGGCAAGTTTTCTATACAGGACTATTAAAAGTAACACCTTCACAAAATCTTGTGAGCTAGAATTCTTGGGCAACACCCCATGATAAACTATCTTATTAACAACACAATGGCTCAGTATTAGTTTTCACTGTTATTACTACTTCCCCTCAAATAGTTTTCAGATTCTAGTCAGACCAGATACACTTCTCTCAGAAAACAGCTTTTAACAAATGATTTTAAGCTTGTGGGTGTGACACAGTCTTTTACATTCAAATTTGGAGCTGACAAGCTTTTTGGTAGAAAAAAAGATGTGTTATGTATGTTAGGTGACAATGTATGTAATATACATATTATTGTAATTTCAGTTAAATTTTTATTTTTTCCAGGTATTGATATGTTTTGGTAAATACATTAAAACTGCAGTATAATCCCAAAGTCCTTAAAGTTTAGACTGAATTGAAATGTGCTAAATCAAAAGAAAACCAAACCAAAGATGAATAAAAAATTCACATAACTATGGGACTTTTTACTAGCAACTAAGCTGATGTTAGTTTATATAAAATTGATTATTTATAATAGCCACTATAACCTGTCAAGTGAATCTTGTTGCCATGTAAATCTTGATGCAAATGCAAAAAAA
>VZTL01056641.1:0-29759 GCA_013400535.1 Scopus umbretta | reverse complement strand
AAAAAAAAAAAATCATTGAAGCAGTCTCATAGAAAAAAGGCCTCTATGTGCCGTGAACTTCAATTTTATTTCAGATGCCCACAATATTGGAAGATACTGTATTTCAAAAAATGTGGCAAAATTTAAATTAAAAAATCAATTGCTTTACAAGAGAAAAAAAACAGGATCTTATGTTTTTTAAGTGCTGGAGATAGCTAGGGTGGGGTTTTGGTTTTGGTGTTCTGTCTTCAGGTGACCAGAACCAGCCACAATATCCCAATTCTGTAGTGCATTTGGTTTTTGTAACTGCTACCGGGATGAGAACAGCCATGTAGAGTTGTAGTAAGGGGCTAGTACACCCTCCGACAGGGTACGCACACCTCTGACGCGGGGATCGCAGTGGCGCTGTGGACAGTCTCTTTTAACGGTGGCCCAGATAGCCACCTGCAGGATTACATTCTGCTGCGCTGCAGGAGAGAAATGCTTTCTGCCCAACTTGTATCTTTATATAGTGTAGCCTGTGACTGTAAAATTAGTGCATAATGCATTTAAAATATTTATAGTACCAACATTTAGTTAAATAACCTTTATGTAAGATTTATGTTGATTTGTTCATTTCTCATTTAATGGCAAATTATGAAGAGCATGTTTCATAAAGATAATTCTCCATTTAAATTCAGCAGGCCATTAAATATTAAAATTATGTTTCTGATGCAATCTAGAGCAAATTTGTCCAGCTTCAGCGATTATTTGCACTCATAAAAATTAGACTTGATTAATAAAATTTAAATGCTTGATTAAGCTGACATTTTCATGTTTCTTTTCTGATTTATTAAAAAAAAACCTGTCCTGTAGCGGGGTCCTATAGTGTATTTTTCCTCCCTGACTGTATGGATCATATAGAAAGAACAAACAGCTGCACGAAGACAGCAACGGTTCTCAGCAGACTGCTTAATATTCAGGCAGGGGTGGCCGGTGGTCTTTGTGCTCCGATAGCACCCAGCCCGAACGCACAAACAGACGATGACCTGCTTGCAAAAGCCTTTCTAACTTACTGCATTGATGATAACACAGGGAGAGCAAGTTTGCGATTCTGATTAATTTGGCAAAAGGGAGGCAGGCTGCATGTTTTAAGAAAAGCTCGTGGACTTCGCTGCGCTGTTCGGAGTGATGTGCCGATCGCTGCCTGGCTTGGGTAGAAACAGAACGAGAGTCACTTTCTATGTCAAGGTGCAGATGAGAACATCAGTTACGGTTAGTAAATATAAGGTGAAATCCTTTCTGCATAACATTGAAAATAAGTCTGTAAAGACAACTGTATTTTCCTTACCTTTAGAGGTGTCAGATTGGTTTCACACATACATTGTTCTATGCCTAACTCTGTATTCTCCCACCAGCCCTGCGTCTTGGAGATTTTGTTGCTCCTGCTGTTGCTATTAGACCGAAGGCAAAACTTCTCAGGAAAGTAGTCAAAATGAAGTCAAGGTGTAATTGCCAACCTGACAATGGCCTTGTGTATCATCTTGCGCAACTGACATATTCCAGACACTCTATATAGAATACAGGGAGAATGATGTTTATTTTTGCCATAAATTTATAGCAAAAATTTAATCCTCAGCTAGAAATCACTGCTGACTCCCTGGAAGAAGAGGACTTCTGAACTTCAAGCAGAAAACCCCTCAGTACTGCACAGGCAACGGATCTGAAGCACTTGGTATTTGTCCTGTATGCAGATGAAACCCTTTGAAACCCTTTCAAACTAAGAACTTTATGGACTCGTGCTTCCACAATTTAAGATCATAATGTGAAGAAACACAGAAAAATGAAGTTACTACCTGGTTTATTTGCTTAGTAACTCAGTTCTCTGTTTTCAGGAGAACTGGTGGTTAGAGTCAGGCACTTTCCTAGTGGGGCTGCTTTCAGCATTGAATGCACAGCAAAGTGGCACTCTCAGCCCCAAACAGGAACAGCAACAAATTCACCCAAATCTCTGACAGGGACTGCTGCCTTGCCCCCAGAAGAAAGTGACTTGGACTCGTAAGTAGAAAAGCTCTTCTAGCTGCAACTGTGCTGGAGTTGCACAACCAACTCAAACTTGTCATGCCTACTGCCCTTTCTTGAGGAAAGAAGGAATCCAATGAGATAAATATATTCATAAGCATCCTTCTTCCCATTCCCCCTTTTTGTTCTTCTTTGAGTGGTAATTCCCAGAAGACACATAAAGACAAATAAAAAAATCTAGGCATACATATCATATTGGAGGACTATACAAAAAGTACCCACAGAAACTGGTTAAAATCTCAAAATGAAAGGTTGTCTTTAACAAAAGTTAATTTTCTTCTATTCTCAAAATTTCATCCTAAAGATGTCCAGCTCTAACTTTTAATAGAAACATGTACTCTAGAAACATAAGTCATCAAAGCCTATTTCGCAAAAAAATCTCCAGTGAAATTAAAAGATGTATTGTGCCATTTCATATCACTCTTACAAGATTAATAATATGTGTATATACTCTATTATACAGATTCATAAGAATTTGTGTATGGCACATTAACTCCCAGCTGCTCACCATCATTTTCTATGCAATGACATGTGCAACTTGAAACTTCAAGAGGAAATTAGCTATTTAATATTTCCTTAAAGGCTCTAAGTATTGACTATAAATGCAGGATGTGAACTGAAGTGATTAAGCCTCTTCTCCATAGGGGTATATATGGCAGCAGAACATTCATAGGTAACTCCAGGCATGTGTATTGTTCTTCTATTAAATCTTAAATTGCTTGGGAAAAAAACTAACAAATAATAGACCAAAAGGAGAAAAGGATTAGTATCTTCAGTCAGAGAATCACAGAGTGGCAGAGGTTGGCAAGGACATCTTGAGATCAGCTCCTCCTACTGAAGCAGAGATCATCAAGGCCAACGTGCCTACCAAGCAGGGTCACCTTTGAGCAGGTTGCCCAGGACCATGTCCAATAAGTCCTGGAGTATCTCCATGGATGGAGACTCCACATCCTTCCTGGGCAACCTGGTCCTGGGTGTGACCACACTCACAGTAGAAGTGCTTTCTTGTGTTCAGAGGGAATTTCGCGTGTTTTGGTTTGGGCCCATTGATGCTGCCCTGTCAGTGGGCACCACTGAGAAGTGCCTGTTTCATTCTTCTGCTCCCTTCAGGTATTTACACACATTGTCAAGATGCCTCATCTTCTCCAGGCAGAGCAGTCTCAGCTTGCTCAGCCTCTCCTTGTGTGCTGGATGCTCTGATCCCTTCACCACCTTCCCTTTGCTGGGCTGAAGTGCAACGTCCCCTCCTTGCCTTCCTGGCCTGTCCTGACTAAAGAGCCAATATACATCCATTGCATGATGGTCATGAGAGCAATCCTACCACGTTTCCCTGATCATGCATGCATGTAGCTGCATGTGGACCTCTCAACTCCTACTGGCTCCTATGCTGTGCACACTAATGTACAGGCAGTTCAGGGGAGACCCCCTGGCATGCTAGGTTCTCAGAAAGGTTGTGAGAGCCTCTTCCGGAGTGGCATTTCCTTATTTGTGTACCTACGCCTGGGGTGGGCCCTCTCTGCCCTGGTTGGTTGGTTTTGAGGTCTCTCCTAACCACTTCATCCTGTAGCCTTTGCTTGGCAACTCAGACCACCTTACTTGATTGTGGGTCATCATCACCTCCCTCTCCTCATCAGGTTGGCCTGCCTTCTGGGAAAGAAGATTTTTCCCCACTTGGTGAGGTGGATCTGGCCTCTTCCTAGCAGTCCTCGATCCGCAAGGAGGATCCCATGATTCTAAAGAACACGTCCCTGCTGACAATAACAGCTGCGCAACTGGTTGTTGAGCTGCCAGATCCCTCCACTCCTCTTCTAGTCCTTCCTCCTCAACAGCAATACCATGGAGAAGCCTGCCTGCTACCTATTTAATCAAGGAAGACGAAGAACTTGCAAGTGTCACCAGAGGAGATCCAATGAGCCCGTTACAGCAGCTAAGTGTTATGGCCCAACAGCTGGGACACTGTCACAGTTTGTCCTAATTGTGGTACTTAGGATTACACACACAGGGGGGGAAAAAATAAATAATTGTAACTATGCAAACCAGGCTTCATTCACAATACAATGCGTTCCAATCACACAATCAACTGTTTCATCTCGGGGAAGGGGACCAGAGCAGGTGGAGGGTGTGACCATTTTTAATCACTTTGAGGGATTATCTGACCATTCCTTAAGTTAGGCAGCTCCAGCAGGCAGTCAGAACACAGCCTGAAGTAGAAAAGCACTAACTGCATGCAGTTCTAGTAACTGTGACTTTTGCTTAGAAATAGAAGTGAAAAAAAGACCCCTGCTGTCTTCTCCAAAGGTGAGTTTTTTTTCCACAACACATTTGAAAACATCAAAATATTAAGTAGTTTCTTAAAAAGACTGAAAAGAAGGTTTAAACACCAGCATACTTTCTGTTAGTTTGGATATATCTAGAAGCCTTTCAATTACAACTGTGTGGGATGAACTTTTCTGGTCATCCATCTTTTGTGAGATGTGGTTTGGTGTTCCCAGACAGTCAAGGCTGCTATGAATTAAGCCAGTCCTTTGCTCTCACTCTACCCTGGTTCTCCCTGCATATTCCGAGCGCTCTGCCACTGTGCCATGCCCCGCTCCTCTGCACCTGCCATAGGCACGGGGCCGGGAATGCGTAGGGGCAGCACTCCCACGCTACTCCCCATGGTATGGATCCAGCGCGAGTGACAAGGAGCAGCCGGGACAGAAAAGTGGCAGGGGTTGATAGCTCTCCTCTCCCTCAGTGGATGTGAAAGAGATGCTAGAAAAGAGGCAGGGGAAAAAAATAAAAGCAGTTGAGACCCACTCAGTTCTACTCTTGTGTGCTTAGGTGGTGCTGGTTTAAGACGAGAATGGCAGTTGTGCTAAAAATAAGTTATTTTGTGAGGTCAGGTATTTAGGGGTACAACCATAAGGAAGTGCAAGGGTCCTTGGAGAAAGCACCTAGGTAAGCTTCAGGCAAAAATCTTGCTGCAAAAATTCAGAGGAAAGCACTGAGAATGCCATTTTAGTGATTTTTTTTCCTTGCCTAATATTGGAAGTAAATATTTCTTCTGTGATTTTTTTATACCTGCCACACGACTCAGTGCCAGAAGTTCATTCATTTTAGATCCATTCTGAATTTGCACAGATTCATTTAGAGAACTGTCCACTAAATCTACATCCACTTACACCAACATTTAATGCAAGAGTTTGTATTTCATGAGAGCGGATCTTTCAGAAACACAACTAATCTTGATCTAAATGTATACAAGATAGGGAATCCAATGCTTCTTTTTGAAGTTTGTGCCAGTGCTCGACTAAAACTACAACAATGATCAATACTACAAAGAGTCCAGCTGAGTCCATGAAAGCAATAATGCCTAATATGCTTCTTCACCTCTCCGTTGGACTTTCCAATAGGTTTACCTCCTATTAGTAAGTATGGTTGGGTCTCCCCCTTGCCCCAACCTCAGTGCACTTCAAAGAAAGGAGTTGCACATATAACTTATTAGCAGTCAGAGTCAATGGCAAAATAATCATATTCACACTCAAATGAGCAGCACAGGCTCACGTTACGACAGAGCAGCCCAGACCATTTGGCAGGTGAATTATTCCATAAGAAAGTAAGTTCCAAACTACTTCAAAGAAACTGATGCCCAAGAGCAAATGATACCCTGTCTATAGAGACAGTCAAACAAGGACCAGCTAAGGCTGGCCCATCTGTCATATCCGGACAGGAACTCAGTGATCACTATTTCATTGACACGCAGAAGAGCGCAGTCCTCAATGCCTGAACGGATGAGACAATTGATAACTGTTTTCTTGTAAGGATATTACAATGGAAACTAACTCTTCTGAGCTACTTTTGAAGGTCCCAAATTTAAGTATTTTCCACAGGCATTACACAAGTACAAAGTGCATACAATTTTAACTACACGTTTAGTGTTGAGTAAGAAAAGCTAACAAACACATTTTTTATCTTATCATTAGCTTGAGGATTTCAAAGTAACTTCCAGAGACAGATGATATTCCTAAAATAAGTAGTCAATGATTTCACTGAGGCACACAAGGAATCCCTGGAGACCTGGGAACAGAAGCCAGATCATGTGAATCCTAAAGCATTCTCTAGCCACTAGGAAACACCACTTAATTAATTTAGTTAATATTTACACTGCGCATAGGAAAACAGAAATATTTAAATGACTCCTAATCTAATGATACTGTGCTAATGACCTGAGCTAAGGACTTGTGATATTACTGAAGAGTTGTGAGTTAATTAGAAAGGCATCCAGTAAGTCTGTAGATCACTTCCTAGAAGACAGATGCTCACCATGGTGATAACCAAGCTCAATTCATTAAAAATTAGGTCCCAACTTACTTGTGATAAAACCTAAACAAAAAAAACAGTAATTAACATCACAGATATCAAATATTTGGGAAGAACATGGCTGGTTGAAACAAGCTGTATAGCTTGGTATGAAGCAATCTCAGCAAGAGGAACATTTTTAGAGCAGCATTTGGTGTCCTCAACAGAGAGCCCATCAATAGCTTCATTATTTTGTTAGGAAAGTTACATGACCCAATTAATCTTCACAGGCAGGTGGTATTTCAGAGAGAAATGAAGTATATTGCAGCTCACAAGTGAAATCTCTCCTTTCACAAGGGATTTCAGTTACTCATAAAATCTTCAGGTTGAGAAGCTTTAAGCATTTCAGGCAGCAGGAGACTAAGGGCCGTGATTAAATAATGCATCTTTTAAATCTTGATCTTAGGCTTTTTCCATGAATGTAACAACCTGGGGGATTAGGGAATACCTCTACCATTCCCACCTTTAAATTTAGATGACCCTTGAAAGCATAACAGCCTTAGTGATGTAGACAGGTAATGCCAGTGCCAGGATCAGGGCTGTATCAGTTCCTCTGGTGACTCATAATTGCAGCTGCCAGACACTAGGGTCATGGAGTCATTCAGGCTGAAATGGATCTTCAACCTCCTGCCCAAAGCAGGATCAGCCATGAGGTCAGACCAGGTTGCTCAGGGCTTTATCCAGTCAGGTCCTGAAAACATCCAACAGCACCTGCAACGACTTTCCTGGGCAACCTCTTCCCTGCTTAACAATCCTCATGGCAAAAATTGTTCTCCAGTCGGAACCTCTTTTGCTTCAAATTATGCCTGTCATCTCTTCCACCACGCATCACTGTGAAGAGTCTAGCTCCATTTTCTTGATAACCTCCTTTTAGGTAGTGGAGGGCTAGTGTTCAGGTCACCCACAGCTTTCTCTTCTCCAGGCTCTTTGAGCCCACTTCCCTCAGTTTCTCCTTACAGACTAGTGCTCAAGCCTCCTCACCTTCTTGGTAGACCTCCATCAAATTTGCTGAAGTTAATCATGGTCTTTCTTGAACTGGGGAGTCCAAAACTGGACACTATTCTAGATGCAGTCTAACAAGTGCTGAGCAGAGGGGATTATTGCTTCCCTTGATCCACTGGCTGTGCTCCTGTTAATGCAGCCCAGGGTACCGGGCTCCTTCCTGCTGGGGCACACTGCTGGCTCATGTTTACCTTGCTATCTTCCAAGACGCCCAGGCCCAATTCAGCAGAGCTGATCCCCAGGCATTCAGTCCCCAGCCTGTATCACGGGCTATTCCTCCCCAGGAGCAAGAATTCACATTTTTCCTTCTTGAATTTCATGAGGTTCCTATTGGTTCATTCCTCCAGCCTAACTAGGTCTGTTTGACTGGCAGATCCAGGGTACCAACTGGTCTCACACCGCGGGTATAACCAAAAAACTTGATGGGAGTGCACTCTGTCACCTCCTACAGGTCATTGATAGAGATGTTAAAGAGGACAGGTCCTTGTGCAGTGCAGTACTCCTCTTGTCACCAGCCTCCATTAACCACTGTCCTCCGAGACCAATTATCTAACCTGTTTTGGGTTTTTTTTTCCACCCATCCAGTTATCCTTCCAGATCATAATGTCCTAGAGAGGACACTGCTTTTGGGATATGAATACTGATATAGACAACAAATTCATAAGGCTCAGCCATAAAACACATGCAAAATCCTTAAGCTGCCTGGATACTAGAAAATTTGCACAGCATAGAATACAACTTCAGCTTTTGATATGTACTTCTGAAAAATCTGAATGATGCTTTTATTGTTAATAGATGTCAGTTATTAGTAAATGTTTGCTATTTTATATCCCAACTACATGCATTTAATTAAATGATGGCATTAGATGAGAAGAAGAAAAGGCTTATATTAAGCTCAATGAATGGTAACACAGTTGTTGTGGTTTAATCCTGATCGGCAACCGAGCCCCACCCAGCCACTCGCTCACCCTCCCTCCGCCCTGGTAGGATGGGGGAGAGGACCGAAAAAAACCCCTAAAACCCATGGGTTGAGATAAAGGCAGTTTAATAGGACAGCAGAGAAAGGGAAAATAATAATAGTAGTAGTAGTAGTAATAATAATAATAATAATGATAAAGAATATACAAAACAAACAAGCAATACCCGATGCCATTGCTCCCCACCCGCTGAGCGATGCCCAGCCCGTCCCCGAGCAGCCATCGCTGCCCCCCGGCCAACTCCCCCAGTTTCTATAGGGAGCGTGACGCCGTATGGTATGGAATAGCCCCGTGGGCAGGTTGGGGCAGCTGTCCTGGCAGTGCCCCCCTCCCAGCTTCTTGTGCCCCTGGCAGAGCAGGGGGACCTGGAAAGTCCTTGACTAGACTAAACCCTACTGAGCAACAGCTCAACCATCAGGGCGTTATCAGCACTGTTCTCATACTAAGTCCAAACCACAGCACTGTGGCAGCTACTGGGAAGAAGACGAACTCTGAATTAAACTGAAACCAGGACAATAGTAATGATAAAATGTGAAATACAAAAAAACGTGATACATTGTGAAACCATTAAAAAATTGGAATCATTTTAACCTTTAACTTCAACCTGCGAAGTAAAAAAAACTGCAACATAAGGACTTAGCCACACAAAACCATTTTCAAAGAATTTGCCTTCTCCTGACCAATAAGGCTCTCATCTCTGCTACCACACAAACCAGATTCTGAGGACAGTACATGTTCTACTGTATTTTTATACAACATTTTCAACAGAAGCAGACACATTTATTAGACAGCTGGAGAAAAATTAAATTGCAGGTGGGGAAATTGTCCATCGAGCATTGTGAACGGAGACATTTTCAAAAAGATGTCATATTTAAACTCAGTTACAAAATTTTATCTAGTTAAAAAAAGAAAAGGACATGCATGCGCTTGAAGTAGAGAAGACTTACTGTATCATGTTGCCTGTTATCTTTCCCTGACACGATCAAGAAGTAGTTCCATGCCAGCAGCAACAACAAAGCCAGTGGTATCATGTAGAGCTCAAAGTTCCAGACCACAAAAAGAAAAAGCTAGAAGACAGAGCAGGGAAAAAAGTGATTCAAATCAGCATTACATTAAACTTTTGTGCACAGTTAAGACCAATAAATTAAAACAATTCTAAAGAAACCCACCTCTCCTTAGGCAGGGAAGTTGTTTAACCACTTTGCTGACTAGCCACTTATCTGCATGAAACAACTGCTACACTTCCCATTACTTCATACCTTAATTCTTGCAAAAGGAAAACTGATGTACTGTAGTCTAAGAGGAATATTAGCTGTTCTGTCATAAAATAATGCTTATGCAGCAAAGTAATGCAAAATAGCATAAAAATAAAATCACAATTTGGGAAAGAAAAGGTTAGCTATTTCCATGGATAAAAATTAGTTTGCTGTTTAGAAGAAAGAGCTTGGTCATTTTGTAGTAATGTCACACAAATAAGCAGAAGTAAACTTTGCAACTAAACCTGAAAAAATATTTTGCATAGAGAGCCAGCAAAAAATCACACTAAATGGCAAAACCGTACAATTATTTTGGTGAAAGCACAGTAAAACAGTACTGACCACAGGCTCATCGAAAATGGGATTAAAAGGAATGCTGAGACGCCACCTAGGTCCACCTCTTGGAAAACTTTTCATTTGCTGAGTGTTTCCTCAAAACACCTCAAAAACACCTTTTGAAGCCTGGAAGTCCTGAGCACTTGTCAGAGTTGGTAGCTGTCTGGCACATCCAGCTAGATACTGTTCCCTGCTGGTGCTGGTACAAAATTATTGGTTTGCAGGAAAGAACTAAAATATTTGAACTGAGATGGGGTCAAACTAAAATGATTTTTACATCCAGTTCTCCCTATGAACGAATCCTCCTTTATTTTAGACCACTCTAGCTGTACCTCGGGTTTGTTTTCTTCTAATATGACAAAAAACAAAAATGAAAGTATTATAGCAACTCACACTATGTACCACAGCTGAATATACACCCAAAAGTTTTGCTAAGCCTTTTTCATCAAACAGTTAAGCTTTTGAATATTTGTGGTTTTCTACCTACTAAAATGAATCAAGATGTTGTGCCACAGGACTAGCAAACCTCAAGCAACACCAATACCTAGGTAAATACCTATAGTAAGGTAAATACCTTTAGTTTACCTAGGTAAACTAAAAATCAGTCACCAAGATGACATAGAGCCGAGTAACAAGAAAAATGTCTTCTGCTGGATTCTTGTTTAGAGTTACAAGCTCCCACATTAAAAAAAAAAAAAAAAAAAAAAAAAAAATTTTATTTTATTTTCNAAAAAAAAAAATCTGTATTTTAAGTAATCTGCTGTCTCACGATCAGCTAACTTGCCTCACCCCTCTACTTTCTATCACTGAATGTTGTGCATATAGAAGTCCTGTGAGACTGCAAGAAAACATGATAAATACTGAAAGAACCGAAAAAACAGTGAGTGTGACATACATAAGAGTATACTGGCACTTCTAACAGTTAATATTTCATTTGAAAGAAAACTGTCTTTTTTAGGTTGTTTAGTTTAAAAGAAAAACTGTTAGAAATGGTAATGAATAAGAAGCAAACAACAGCTCACAGAATTTGAGAGTTCTTCTATGAGCTTGCTAACCACCCTTCTCAGAGTGAAACCTACGGGAATTTGATGCAGTAAATTTGATAGAGCCAACTTATAACAGAATTCACATCTCGAAAGAAAAGCAAAAAAAACCCCCTGCACCCTTTAAACCCAGAAATGCCGTGAGTCAATGGATACATGCTGAAGGGAGCTCTGGAAGTCACAAACAGCACTCAGCTATCAGAAAAGCAAATACTAGAGGTTACCTGTTGAGAAATGGCAATGCATACAGTCTTTCTCATCGTCCCATCTGAAATTTGGTTAGAAGGATGGAAAGAAAATCAAGTAATATCTGAACAATCCTCAGCTCCAGAGAAAAAAAGCCAGAAACCTAGACAGTCTCAGGAGATACAGACCTGACTGGAGACTGAGGAACACAATCATCATGTACCCTGTACTCCTCAACATCAATGAATTTCCATCCAAACACTTTTCACTTGAGGTTCCTAAGTACCAAATGATCCTTAAGAGTATGAATTCCTTAAGGTACTGTACTCCTCAGGCCATTAAAATGTTGTATTAAGATATTACCTCTTTACAACTTATTTGGACATATCTTTCAAAAATGTGGATATTACATCCGCCATCTCCTGTAGATGATTTCACTGATCTGCCAGCTTTATTTCCATCTACTGTGGCTGAATTTTAACCAGTTCCTCCTTTCAGGCACCTGTCTCAGCTAGGCACTAAGAAAACAGGGGCTTTATATTTGCAACACAAATGAGATGTGCACTGTGCGAGACCAGCACAGTGATGGCCCTGCAAGTGAAATGGTCTATTGTCCCCAGAGGACAAATGCATTCGTGAAATGCACATGGGAGAAAACAAGTAGACTCCAAGTATTAGACCAAAGTTTTAAGTAAACATGAGCAAACCCAAAATCTGGTGCAGAACAGCAAGAAAATCCAGGGACTCAGTTTTTAGTCATGAAGGGCCTGAATAGCTGGGGGAAGGGAAGAAGGGAAGTGGTATGTAGAAACCTTATCTTCACCCCCCACATGAAGGGGAGGAAAACCTACTACCCATCCGCTAAACACGTATAGGGGAAAAAAAAAAAAATCCAGAAAAGCTAAGGAACAAGCATAAAAGGGCAGTTCTGGGACTTGCCCATGCCTATAAAGCATCCAGTGGAACATGGGCTGTATCTGGTATGATCTCTTCCAAGGAAATAATGGCTCTAACTCTGTCTAAAAAAAGGATCCTCATCACTACTGAAACAAGCCAACTATTTTAAGGGAGGAGTGGGAGTCTCAAAGGTTACAGTTTAATATAGCTGCCATTTCCTACACAGAAGAATATAAGGGACGACTCTTTTTCTTCTCCCCCATGAGATCAAGATTTTCAGAGTCACAGGCATGAACTGACCATTTACAACATCACATCAGTTGATACTCTTAGTGAGAGACACACGCATTAAACGATCATTCAGGGAGGCACATGACACTATCCCTGGTGTACAACACTTCAAAAAATAATTTAAGTTAGAATATTGAATATCCTATTCTTTTGCAAACTACAGTATATTTTAAAAAGAAATCTCATCCAAAATGATTAACACTTCCTACTGTTCAGAAAAAAAGCCTGCCCTTTCAGACTAGCAGCTGTGGATCATTAGCTTTCCAGTGATGAGATGCGTTTGATGAGTATTTTTCTTTCTAATTAAGAGATGAGATTCTCTATTTGACTCTCTCTTCAGACAGAAGTGAAGAGAATGATTTCTGCCTATGTGGAAAGGCCATATTCTACAAAACAATTATTTCAGATTTCTTTTTATCTACCTCCACCCAATTTCATTTCATTTTTAACAGAACCCTGTTTGCACCCACAGGCTTCACAGCATTAACACCTGCGTTTCCCAGCTCTTTTTATTTTCCCTTTTGCTTCCGTCTTGACTGCCAGCAGAGAAGAGCATGTCAAAAAAGGAGCGCCCCATGCCGGAGACACTGACCCACATCCTCAGGTGCGGGAGAGAGCCGAGCACACGAGGAGGGAGGGCTGCAAGTACCGCTGGCTGAGAACTTTCTGACAAAAACCAGAACCCGCTCACTCCACGGAGACGCCTGCCTTCAGTGAAAGCCACAGGACCGAGCGCAGGATGCTCCCAGCTGACGCGCAGGGAGGCCTCCAGAACCCGCGGCCTCGCAGCAGCCTTGCTATGCGGATTACCTCCCAGCAAAACCGAAAAGGGGGCTTGACAGCACGCCTCGACAGCGTCCCCCGCCTTCTCCCGGCAGTGACGGGGACGGGGAAGTCTCCGGAGGTGAGCCACCCAGCCAGCCCCAGGCTGACACCAGAAGGAGCCTCTGAGGTTTGGGCTGGCGGCACCCAGCGCCATGAGCTGCAATGTGCTGGGCCGCAAGGCGAGGTACAGCCGTTCCCACCCTCGGGGCACGCGGGGCCTGCCGCTCGCACCGCCGCCTCCTCTTCAAGCTCTGGGTTTCTCTCCTCATTTTCAAAGGGGATCCTTACAGCCTCATTTATGTTCTGCCTACATCCTTGCGTTATACGCGTCACCCAGCTCCTGATTACCCTGGAAATGCAAAACTTGGCTGCACGGCGTTTTGGCACAGGCACAAACAGAACCGGTGTCTGCAGCTCCGAACGCCGTGCTCTAATCACAAGATCATTTACCCTTTAAACTTAAAAGGACAATTGTATTTCCCGAGGCTTTGTCCCTTGGATGTATTCTCAGAAGACTAGAAAGAATGAAAGATAACCCACATATCTGCTTGGCACAGGCAGCCTACTCAGTACCGCGGGTTTCAAGGCTCCAGTAAAATCCTGCATGGTGTTAATACCACGAAACACTTGAAAATACTTTTTGTTGTACCTTGGAGAGTCAGTAGCTTCTTCCATTACAAAATTAGTCAGTTACCTCTGGCGAACACGGCTCCTCTCATCTCGTATGATACTTCTATTAAAAAAATTAAAAAGGAAGTATTTCTTTCAGCTGTATCAGACCTCTACCACGCTAGTATTAACGTAAACACTTATGGGAATCCATTTCAAATGCGGTGCCCTCATTCAGGTAAGTCTGGAAGAAATGTGCCTTTCCAACATACTCTAAAGCATCCTCCAACATTTTTTTTTCAGCAGTCTTGCAATTTCAGTTCCAATTACCTGAGTGCCAGGAGAAGGTGCAGTCTGAAAGATTTGAGTCTAAAACACATTATCTGTTACTCCGTTTCTTTAAATAGGCAACAGTCAACTTGAAAATAGCAGAAGCATGGATTGTGTAAAAAAAATAGAGAAAAAAATTTCATGTCATTCCTGCCTGTGTTATTTTGACAGATTTCAAGAGCAACCTTGGATTACTGTTGGTTCTCTATTTTAAATGCCTGAGATCTTAGTAGTCTGAGAAATACTGAGAATTAGTATTTTTGATCCTCTAACAACTTTTCCTTTAACTCAAAAACAAACTTAGAGGATTCCCTCCATCTTCCCTCTTTTTGCCAGAATCAGAAGTCCAGTTCACTGTGATTCAGATTTTTGCTCTTATTCTTTCTATTTATTTCATGCAGAAAAAGAAAATGGAGATACTTCCATGAGTAGTAATAACTTAACAGACAATGAAGTATTCTTTTAAACCCAGTCTCGATGAGGGTTTTGGTGTATTGAAAGACTCATGGCAGCTCTTGCTACAGCACCTGGTTCCCATATCTGGAATAACACTCAGTAAAAAAAAAAAAAAATCCATTTCTTGCTAGGTAGGTAGGACATTTCTGGTCATGGTTTTTCCATCTTGATAACCTGTACAACAAACCCACGGTTCTATTTCACATCACTTCTTTCATCTAAGCACGGGATATCGCTAGTTGTTAAAGAAATGAGTCTGACAATCGGATGTGACTCACTTGGTGTGCTTCAACCCACCCAGCTTGTTTGTGAAACACATCTACAGTTAGACTGACTTCATCTGAACAACTTTCACGATACTATAGTCCAATCACATCATAATGTAAGCTACCTGAGTCTTTCAAGGTTGTCAGCACCACTGAAACATCCTAGTTAAAAGCCTGAGAAATTTCATTTAATTTTTATTTTTTTTCTGACGTTTCGGACATTATTTTTTAACTGACATTTCCCAACATCTTCCAGAAGCGCTTAGACTTTGCTTTGAGAATGATGACAATTCCAAGAGCGCAAACCCCAGAGCACGAATGCAGCGCCATTTTAAACAGCAGATGAACTACTGATACAAAATTTGTATCGCTGTAACCAGTTTCACGCAGCAAAAGTTAGGTGGAAATAAAAATGGCACTCACCCCTGTAAATATTTACAAAATGTGGCATCTCTTGAGTCATTTTTTTCCCTTCACTTAAGAGTTTCTGAGCTGCATTATTACAGCTGTGTAGGTAGTATCCAGGTTAAAGTTAGAAGGGCAAAATATGATTCACGGAGGCCATTCCCATTCACGCAGCCTCTTGCCATTCTCAAGGCACTTCAACACAGATTTGCTCTCTCAGACTGCTAAAATGCACACAAACTAGGAGAAATCGGTAGTATTTTTCTGCAGGAGCAGTAACACCTGGTTTCAAGTCACAAATGCCCAGCTAAGATACCTTGGATCAAAGGCACGTCTGAGAACAGGGCTATGAGGTTCATCGAACCCCCATCCCATCTTAATACTGCATTTTCTGAACAATACTCAACTGTCTACTGAATGACCCATGTCTTTGTTTCAGCAACATTACCTAGAAGACTGTTCTACACATTAATTACATTCCAAGTAAAAAAGTGCTTGCCCTATTCTTTTTAGCACAATTCTGCCGAGAGGGGTAGTCATCAGCTGGAAGATTCAAGCCATTTTGTAATTTGAAGTGTCTGATTTTATTCTGGTTTTTGTTAGGTTTATTTTATTTTATTTTTTTTAAAGTGCACTTTGGGCCTCTCCCCATTGCACATACATCTTCCTGCCCTGGAAATGAATCCTGTCCTTCCCCATTTTAAAATTCCTTAAAAATTGGCTAACAGTTACAGAACCGCATATGCCATTTCTGTCGGACGTGTCATACTATGAACGCTATTTGTAAAAAGCACATTTCATGCAATTATTTACTCCTTTTTGCACACACAGCTCTATGTCACAAATCTATGTTTATGTACCTTTTACACAAAAATTTGGAATCTGGCAGACTTCTCCTCTGTTACAATTGCACTGCTATGAGGGTGGGACTGTTGAAAGTGTAAACGTATGTGTCACTTTAGATGAAATATCTAAAGTGTTGATTTTGTGAGAAGTGTAAAATCACAACATGGATCATGCTAGATAACTACAGCAATTTATGTGTAACGGATTGCCCCCTTCCCTTCTTACAGCTTGAGCTACTGAGCAGGGGCTGACGGGCTTTGAACCCACCTCCTGTTCCTCCCAAATTCCTGAAGATTGTAAAATTAAATTGTCCGTCAAAGAGTTATTAAGCTGGGTATAGGGAAAAAATACTGGGTATCTTCTTCCGCTTACTGAGAATGGCTTCACTGTATGTCCACTGTAGTCCAAACAACAGACATACTCTCCAGACATCCTTTATGACGGCTGTTCCAAATGTTGTTTCATTTGCATCCCATACTGCATCAGACTAACTTTTTATTTCTTTCCTCCCTTATCCTCTGTCCATTTTTGCAGATCAAGGGAAATAGTTCAGCATTTTAAGACAAACACTATAGAAAGAATCACCATGACCCAAACACTGGAAAATAGACTTGCAGACTTATTTTCTCCGAAGAAAAATAAGTCACGTACTTTAAAAAGCAGAATGTGAACTGCTTAGACTTCACAAAGGTTTAAATTGTGCTACAGAAAAACTAAATAACCCCTCCTCATTGTGCACTCACAAATAACCACCATCAAAATAAATGGACCACTAGGATACTAGGAAGTCTAGCCATTGAAAAAGGAAGCCCTTTGGCTGTAGGAAAACCTACACTTTGCCAATGGTCTGTCAGAAGTGAAAGGGACAGCAATAAAATTTAAATCGTATGAATGAAGACTAAAGTCATGTGGTTAAAGGTATATGGGTAGTCTGTGATTTCCAGTGACAAAATGCAAAAATACTGATTTTTGATTTGGTAACCACCCACATGTCTGCAACAAATAGAAATACTGTATTCCATAGAAAAGCAGAGACATTTCCACAAGCTGTTCTGAAGGCTCATTTCACAGACTGGAACTGTACTGCTCTCATTCTGGCCTCAAGTTGTGCCAGGGGAGGTTTAGATTGGATATTAGGAAAAAATTCTTTATTGCAAGAGTGGTGAAGCATTGGAAGAGGCTGCCCAGGGCGGTGGTGGAGTCAGCATCCCTGGAGGGATTCAAAAAACATGTGGATGTGGCACTTTGGGACATGGTTTAGTAGGCATGGTGGTGTTGGGTTGACGGTTGGACTAGATGATCTCAGAGGTCTTTTCCAACCTTCATGATTCTATGATTCTATTATATTGAAGGTACTCTGGCTTAAACTTTTACTTAGGGCTAAATCCTGTAGTTTTTTTTCCACAACTATTTGGAGACAGCTACATCAACACACTGGTTTCTCTGATGTCCTGGAGATGTCAACTATTGACACACAGAAACCCCTTGCTAAGTCAGTCCCTTCATTTGGAGCTGAAATTAAGGTTGACTAAAACAATCATACTGCTGCTTCTGTTTGGTTTTGTTTTTTGTTTTTTGTTTTTTTTTTTCCTCTGGTTTTAAAAATACTCTGGTATGTTTTGGGGGTGCTTTTTTTCTTTTGGAAGAAGAGAGAGAAGCACCAAGGAATAGGATGACAGAAGAGTCACCAAGAAGCAGGGCCACTGCTTTTCAAAATGGTAACATCCATTCATTAGAGCATTAATACATGTAGACATTCAAATTTCCCTAGTGATTTCTTTAAAATCTTTTTCACATATTAGGAGCGATTTTAGAAGGTGCCACTTCACATCAACTACCACTTGTTACTATCAAGTAACTAGTCTAATGTTGGCTTATTTTAAATTTTCAAGACCATCAGTCAACCTTAGTGACCTTTCCAGGCTGATTTTCATACTTGTGATTGAAGACCTGTTTAACTTTGTTGTTCTATGATGTCTGGAGTATTGTTTGGGTGTAACTGTAAAACAATAAATAAATAAAATCCTAGGACTAGTCTGTCTCTCACTGCCCAGCTTTTGTTAAGTACATACGGCCTAACCTGCAAGTCATTCACACAATGTAAGAAAATACCTTTGTACCTTTTAATCTACTTCTTTGTAAATACATTTTAATGCGTAATAAAACCTTTCAGCTACCTTACCGCTGTGTGTAACTTCATCTCCTAGTCTGTCTTGTAACTTTCTCATTTTTTCCCTCACTGGTATCAAGATTTCCCACCCAAACTTCAGTTCTGTAAACTTGCAGAGTCATGTGTAGCATCTCTGGCAATGTGTGCCTGTTTCTGTTTGTGACACTAGTATTAATCCAGGGCTGATATTACTGACTTCTCATTTCTTTACAGTGTTTTTCTCTGGGGGCATCGTATAGTATTCCTCCCTTCCACCCCAAACGATCTATTTAAACTTACTTAGATGCCAGAAATATGTTCGCATGCTAGGTATATATTTTCATTCATATTTACCAAGCCTCTAAACTTTCTTGTGCAGAGTAAGATTGTAGAGATGAGAAGCCAGCAGAGAATACGAGTTTAGATAGGAGAGCAAGGCAGCTCCAGGTGTTTGAACAACCTGAATTCTGTAGTTATAAGGTCATCCCTGGGCTGAGGCCACTGAGACAAACCAGTATTTTTAGTTCCCTGGTAAGATAGCTGTAATTATATTCTGCAATGCTTTCTTTAAACAAAATGCAAAATAAAACTCTCCAAGTTCATTTGTAGCTGGAGTTTTCTCTAGTAGACTACAGTAGATCCCAAGAAAGCTAAAGTATGTTCACATCCTTCTAGTAAAAGTTAAAAAATAGCACTATAAATAAAACAATTACTTCTGCTATTATTAAATAGTACGAACTCAAAATATTTCAATGACATAAATATGACAGCAGTTAGAATACAGTTCATGAAATGTATGGTATCTTGTACATTTTCAATTTGACTCTTTTTGTTGTAAAACACAGCACAAAGGAGTGAAAAGATGGCTATTAACAATCCCTTCACAGTTTGCTAGAATCAGTCACGAATGAATAAATAAAAATAATTTAAAGGAAAACTAAGATAGTTACTACTGTACCATTACTCAAGCTTTGGCTGAGTTTACTTCTTCATGCCTTTGCTAAATCCCTCTGGTCTGCAAAACTCCATTCAGGACCATCTGAGGAACGGCACTAAACTCATACAGCTTTTCCTGCAAGAGCATCATCCTGAACTGCTGGGAGATGCACAAGAAATGGAGTCAGATACCTGGTTAAGAAATATGCTAGTCACACCTAACGATGGCTGATGTACTTTCAGTCGTGTGAAAAGCTTCTCTCAATACCCACTTAACCGCCCTGCTTAACGACAGCAAGGACAAAACTGGCATCTTGGAGAAACCAGAGGTGCTGCATGAAGAAAAAGAATGTCCAAGGTAGACCTGCAAAACAAAAGTGACTTCTTGTCACTACAGTACAAGAACTACAGGAAAAAACTCACATTCCAGCTGGAGTTAGGTAATCATTCATATTAAGTTGCCGGAAAAACAGACATGAGGTGAAGGCTGGAAGAGAAGCAAAGGTGGACAGCACTCAGAATTTCATAGCAGTAACCACAGGCTCTATGGACACCAGCAAGCTGGATAGAGCCAACCCATCCAAAACAAAGACAAAGCATACCCCGTAATTAAACGGCCTACAAAAATTTTTGAGATTTTTAATCTGATTTTTAAGGTTCATCATCGGCAGATATATTGAGAAATACAATTTTAAATCTATAACCTATAATCTAATTTGTCAAGACAAACAAATTCAATAAAACAAGATTTTCTTTCTTATGATCCTAAGTGGAAAAGTGTTTCCTGCTGCTTTTGTTGAGGTAATGCTTCTGCAGGGAAAAGTATGTTTTCATGCTATTAAAAACCAAACATGCCCTTCCAATTGTTTCTCTGTAACAAATTTAATTATATTTGTATTTCCACAAACTACAGTAAATCATGTTTAGTACAGGGAGGTGTGCCCTGGCAACTTTCCTATTGTTTTTATAGTTACTTTTTCCAGCCAGCAAATGCTGTGATCCAAGCTGTCTCCCTTTTTACAATGATCACTCTCCATGCTGTAGTAGCTTGCAGGAAGTGCGGTTGTGCACTCCAAATATATGATGTTTCATAGAATCTACCTCACCTTTCAGTAGTTCATTGTTTCAGCAACATTACACTTCACTTATTTAGACGTCTGCCACTCCAACATGTTCAGCCACACTTTAACGTAGAAATGTTCCACAGCTCTAAAAAACCGTTTATTGAGCCAGTAGCATCATCAATAACGTTTACTAACCAGTGAAGAATATTACATTTTATAGATGCTCATTTCAAAGGACATCCTTAAAAGGTGAATATGGGAATGTAGAGTATTTTATTGCTATCTACAGAACAGTGTATCATCATTCTCAATAGCCATTGCTGCATTCTTAACTTTCTTTGCAAAATAACATAGCAGTAAGAGCACCGGTGTCAAAACAAGGACAGATTTTATGTGTGTGTCTGTGTGTTTAAAGGTGCTACACATACCAGGGAGAGCAGTATTCTCCTTGAAAGGACCAAACACTGGAATTAGGCATTTCACAAATTTAAGTGAGCAAAACTCAAGACTTGGAATTACAACTATGTCGGTTTTATACCCTAACAGCCTATTCAAGTCTCACAATCCTTCAGTCAAACCAAAACAGCTGAATGTGGTATTATTATAGAAGCTCTCATTATTGTCTACCACTTCCCATTCTAAAAGATTTTTTCCAATTTTACAGAAGTTCTAATGCATTTATGAATCACAAAGGGTCTTTGAAACACAACAAGAAGTTGTCCCTAGGACAAAAGGAGGACGCTTCCTTCTCCAAAGACAAAATCACTGATGCTTGGTTGATTTACACACTTGTGACATACCTCACTTCCCCACTCACTTTTGTGTTGCTAGCAAACCAAAATAATAATGATCTTGAAAACCCGAGATGGAGACTTGACCTTGTGATTGGCATAGCTGAAGCAGCTGAAGTATGTATGGTATAATTACGGACCTTATATTTTTATTAACATAGAAGAGAGCAGATTTGAGCTTTGAGCAGACCTTCCTTCTGATGTCACTCCTAATTCCCTAGTACCTGACTTCCACCTGAGCTTTTGTGGACATCAGGGGGAGGAAGGCAAGGATAGTTTCAGCTGGGACTTCAAAAATCCTACAAGATACTGTAGCATTGACCTGTCACGTTGAAGTAGACTGATGGTTTGTGAGCAGGTCTTGGCTCTTCAGAGCTGCAGCTCAGTGTTTACCACTTGAAGTAACACTCTGCATAATGTCAGTGCTTGGCCACCATCTTCGTAACAGTGGGCTAAACGTTTTGCTGATGCTCATCAAAGCAAGACTCAGGAATTCAACTACCTGTTCTCTAGGAAAGTTTATTCCAGCAGGTACAGACCCCTCTACCCTTCTGCTGCTCCCTCTGACCAGCTACCAGACCTCTGACCAGCTCCGACTGATGTCCTTCCTTTATCTTCTACCTATTCTGTCTTTACCTAACTCCTGCTGGAAGGAAACTGGCTCGTCCTCCACTGCTGGTTCTCGCCTCACTAACTGCACTCAACTCTCTCTCTCTCTGGTTCTCTCTTCCCAGATTGTCACCACGCTCAGCAGAACCCTACCTTGTCCCCATTCCCATCCTTTCTAATGGGACACCTTTCTGTTCCCTTCCTCCTTCCCTCCCCCAAAAAGCCCTAGTTTCAAATCAGAATTCCTCTTCTTCTATTTTACCTGGAAAGCAACCACAGGAGAAAGAAAACACAGGGGATTTTCTAGCTTTGATTCCTGCATGTGTCCTTCCCCTGCATTGGCTCTGGAAGACCATTTGCAGCCCTTGGTGCTTCAGGGTGGAGAAGCAAGCCTGCTAGGAGGGGAAAGGAGTGTATGTAAGAAGATGGTAGCCAGGTGGACACATTTAACGTGTCTCTCACAACAGACAGACAGGGCAGCTTTCAAGAGCTGGCCAGTGTGTGTCAGTGCACAGACCGAAAACAACAGGCGAAACACCAACATCAGAACTTGACCCCTTTTCAGGAAGTTCTGGTAAGTTTAAAAATATAGGAATGCATCCTCAAAATGGTTGCAAATATTTTAGGGTGAGCATGAACACATATTTTTTCTAATCCAGAAGTAAGCTACATGACTACATCAGCTCGATGAAAAGTTTCAAGCCTAGAATTTGAAGACTGACAAAGTCAAAGGCAACTGAGGAGATTACAGACGGATCTTAACCACAGACAGCACTGCTGAAATAATGTATAATAAATATCAGGCAGAAAGAAGGAATTTGGGTGTATAACCAGAACAGGATGAGAGTTATTGGAAAAAGTCTCTGTGGAGATCTGAGATAATCACAAAAGCTGTCTTCCTCATTAACGGTTTCACAGCTGCATGGTTCGTCCAAAATAGAACAAACTATCAAGAGTCCCTTCTCACAGTCTCTCTTCACATCTTAAAAGCATGAAATGTCTTATTGGGTCTTTGAAAACCCTTAGTGGAATTTAACTATTAAAGACATATTGGTGTCTCATTCCAGTTTCTTTTTTTTTTAGATACTGGTGAGGTGCAAATCACCACAGCTGGAAGATACCTGTCACGGCACCAAAAATACTACATACCAGCTAGAAACAGGAATGANCACCTTTCCAATTCTCTCCCCCATCCCACTGGTCGGGGGGATGGAGTGAATGGCTGTGTGGTGTTTAGCTGCCAGCCGGGTTAAACCACGACAATGAGCTACAAATAAAGAGATAAATATACATTACGTGCATACATAGTTTTATGTGTATGCACACAGAGATACAACTATATATTTACATATCACGGTAATCTTTCCTCTACATATTTTTTTAATTCCATTTTTACACCTTCAACATGGGTCCTTTGGGCCACATACATCATTTAGTAATACTATTGTTTGGATGAGGTTTCATTGCTCGGTACCTCATTTGATCATTTACATCTTTGCATAGTTAAAGAATGAGACAAAGTGGAAAAGCTGTCTACTACTTTGTACTTGTTCTGCCCAGGTGAAAATGATACATAACATTTACTCTTATTGAAAGGAAACCAACTCTGATTTTACAGACAGGGTTGGAAATTTTTTCTTTTTTTTTTTTTTCTTTTGCTTTATTAGAGTATCCTTTTTTCCTACATGGTTTCAGAGTGCCTAAGACAGTATTAAAAAGTCATGGGGTTTTTGTGTTGATGCTGCATCTACAGTAAACTACTTGGTAGTTAATTTTGGAACCTTGTATGAAAACACCGAGAAAAAGACTTTACAAATATGGGTAAACACAGATAAAATTCCAAATTTAGTGACAAATGATAGGTATTTTACCACCTTCTCTGAACATTACAGGCTTTTTATCATGCTACAGGCAACAAACCTCAGTGAAAATCCGGCTGGATGCCCCTCCATCCTTCACTGCCTAAGTAAAATCATCCATAAACTACTTGAGTTTCTTAAAACTCTATTTAATTACTGTCCAGAACACTTTAACACCTTTCTTTAAATATTTATGTGTATAATCCAATATGTTATACCAAGGCCCACTGCAATGAAGTTTTCTATATTAAGGGAATGTGAATAATTTAACACTGGAAGGTTGTCAGTAAGGTAGGGAAACAATGTAGAAAGCATTTTTTTGAATCGAACAAGAACCTTGTGAAAGCATGACAGAATTTTTCATCTCCTTTCAGGCTGGCTCATACAGCTTGTCTATCTGCAATCTTCCACCAGTGCTTCTCCACCTATGTTAATGAGCAGTACGCCTTCCAGGAAACAAACCACCGTGATGCATTCTGACCGCTACACAGGTGGAAAATAAATTAATAACGTGGTAGCCTGAGTCCCAAGACACAATCCCACTACGACCAGTAATAGCAGAGTATAAAATCCTTAACCTGCAGCAACCGCAAGAAAGCGCTTGCACGAGATGTACCTTAGGAGTCACTGCCATGTTCTCCAAGGCCTCCCTCCAACCCCAAGAAATCTGGAAAACCTCTTTTATTTCTGTATTAGAGGGACACAGACATGTTCTGACTGTGAAGCAGGCTATGTAAGGATGAGACAGCATGCCGTGAGTGAGTTATTCACCTTACCTTCAAATCATGCAAGACATGGCTATACCTCCGTGAGTATGTACTGCCTAGAGCACTGCTTCTCAAGCTTTTGAAATGATAGGCCATTTTAAGTTATCACATTTTCTTCCAGACTACCAGACATCCTTATCATCAAACTTTTAAATACGTGCTGTTTAATATGGATTTATAACTGGGAAGCACGCGCTATGGAAAGCGACTACAAATCAGAGATTGAGAACTAGTGGTGTAGTAGCAAGTTACTATATAGCACTATAAAAGATAAAGAAAGGAACAGAAGAAAAAACAATCTGAAACAAAAGAGGGCATAATACTGAGATAAAAAAGAAAAGTAACACCAATAAGTATAAAAACATGCCGAAGCAACAGATGTTTTGGAAAGCTGTGGGTACTTATGTTTTAAAACTGATCAACCCATGCAGTTACAAAATAAACGCAGTATCAAAACCCCATCAGGTAATTATATCACTTCTTTCATTCCTGTCACTTTATTCCATGTTGTTCAGTACTACCACATAGTATTCATTATTTGTGAAATAACATTAAAATTGATGAGGTATAACATGTTATGTTGAATGAACCTCAATTATGAGATAATTTAGTTTTCCTTAATATAACTTCAGAGCAGGTAGTGTCAGAAAGTACAGAAACCTAAATTTTTATATATATGTTTTGCAAGTACATCTACACATAGGTTTAGCTGTATCTCTCCATATGAATAGCAATTTTGTTTCTAAGAATAAAAAGCAAGACAGTTGGTTGAATTACTTCTACAGTGTATTTTTATACTTGAATATATTACTATTAGTTTTACAGAACAACTTCTTGAGCTGTGATGGCAATCTTTGAATACTTTAGTAGGTGGGTGTTTTTTGTTGTTTTTCTTCTGCACACCACCACCATGAAATTGTCATTCCCACCCCAAGCAGAAAAAAAAGCAGAACAAGTTTTCTAATAGTACACTAAAGTAAGAAATAGTATGGCGATAACGATGGCTTTTTAAGCCCCCAAATGCAACACGAACTATGACTAACAGGAGAAGAAGATAAAAGATTTATTGTAACACAACTTTGGCATACAGGTAGAGCAGGAATTCCAGAAAAAAAAATTCTCATCAAAAGAAAAAATAATGTTTACTGTCTCTACGAATTCTCTTTCTTAAAATCTCTTTAAAACCTCTCTCCATATTTCTGGAAATCTCCTTCTGAAGAGCGACTTTTGTGCTACCTCGCTTTAAACACGTAAGCCAGCATAACTGCATGTTGTTTTCACGGAGATCGAGGAACAGGTAGGTGTCCCATCTCCAGTTTGGGACAAGGATGCATCCTTTCCTCTTGTAATTCCTCTCAGAAAGATGCATGCACGTGCACAAAAAGCACACACAGAGGAAGAGGAGAGGGACCATGGTACGCGGAGCTGCACACTCGCCAGTCAAGTCACTTCTTAATTTGGCGCCTATATATAAATGCTAGTGTCCAAGCGCCCACGTTGGGTTTACTGCCTTTAAAATGCAGAAAAAAACCACGTTATTAGCTCTTCAGCTACTCCCGAAATGTGGAGCACCAGCGAGAATTCATTTCAGTCACAAAGATTGTGACATATCTGGAGAAAGCTCTATTTGCGGTTGCTGGAGTATCATTCGCTCTGACTGTGCCCGCTTCAAACGTCGGAAAACAAAAGCTTATTTCCTATGCTCTTGCTTCTTGCTACCGTATGAAGCCATGAAACCCCCAAATGCTGTAGAATTATTTTCAGTGTCAATTTCTTGTTTATCACATTTTCCACTCTATCTATTTTTTAGTATCTAGTAAGTCTCCCCGGGATCTAGCTACATCTCTGATAAAGAGCTGTTTGACGACTGCATTCTTGACACAAGCTTTCTCACATACATTTTATCTATATGTAAATACACAAAAAGGGCATAAAGCATATTTACAAGTACAGGTGTTCCTGAAATCATATTCAAACACGTACACAAAGTAAATGCATGTATGCACTCATATACATACAGTAATACAATGGGATCTCCATGGGGAAATGTGAAAGTTATTGTTAAAATGTCTGTCATCCATGTAAGAGAAACAGAAATGAGCTGGGCATTAAATTTGCATACAGCCCCAAGCACAGAGGTTCCTGCATGTGTAGTGTTCTCCTGTTCTTGATGATGGGCATATCTGGCAGGGAGAGTCTGTCAGGATTAGCTCAGGAAAAAACACCCCCAAGGAGATAATTTGAAGACATACTGAGAATTTGCCTCAGTACATGAAAATAAACATGAAATCCACTGCAAACTGTGCACACTAAAAGTTACCACAAACACTACGCCACACACCAGGGGATAATCTATTTCAGCTAATTAACACACAGCCACACACAACACTGTGAGAAGTGGTTGCCACTTAGGATTGATTTAGGTCGTGCATTGCTTAAATAGACTTGGAAAGAAAAGGTCTATTTAAACGTTCAGACAGAGAGGAAAAAAAAAAGGTAAAATTAAAGTAGCCGTGAAATAAACAGGCTCAGATTCACTTGATGGCTTAGCTTTCTACCGAATAACCAGACAACATAAAGACATTAGTAAATCTTTTATAATAATGTCCAAAAGGTACAGTCCCCTTCTTGCTTTTAATGCTACTTTTGACAGTCAATACTAACACCCTCAGCTCCAAGTTACAATCAAGATTATCTTTTTACTTTATAGGTAAACCTGTGTTAATAGAGTGTATCTTTTAACAACAATACTGGCTGCTGAAGTAGAAAGCATTGCGACATAAAATTCACGTAGAAACCAGGTAGGTATCGCATTGCATGTGATTTTATTTAAAAAAAAATTATAATCAATATGTGAAAACGACTTGGCCTGAAACCACCAAATGAAGTATTTATCTTTCCTTTCCTTCTCTTTTTTCCCCAGCCTCGTCCTCTTTTCCTTTCAATTTTTCTTGTTATGATAGTGTGATACCATTTCTTAAGTTCTACTTTCTTAACACACACACACGAAGACAATAACATAATGTCGTATCAAAAGCAGGGCATGAAAGCACATCTCCAAATGTTCACAGCTACACATCTTATTAAGCATCTTTACTACTCTTAAATAGTAACTGGAATTATTCCAAAGACTTCACGCACTTCTGCACTGGCCTGCTAACTTAATTCCAGTTATTTCATGGGCAGTTCACAGGTACTAGTGAAATAGATATGACTGGAAAAAAACCCAACAACAAACCAGCTGAAGATTGCTCACCCACCCGCAAAAGGTTTAAAGCGAGAATGTAAACCAAGGAAATGAGGAGGGGTCACAGAAGTATCCAAGGAAAACTGAGGTGGCATCTATAGCACTTTTGGGGTGTGCTCAGCTGGGCTTGACTTCTGCACATCACATTGCTCCAGGCAGTTGCACTCTACAGAGGCATGGCTGCAGTTTGGGCCAGCGACAGCCACGTCCTCAGCCATCTCCATTCGGTTCAGCAGCAGCATACTCGGGATCCGATCCAGAGACTGCTGTCTTGCCGACAGCATGGGCAAGGAGCTTGGGCTTGACTTCAGGGTTGAGACCCCAGCAAACGTGAGAGTACCACGTGCACTTGTAGTAAAGACAGAGGGGAACAAGACTACCTACTGTATGAGAACGTGAAGCAAATCTACATACTGACAATGCTCCTTAAATAAAAAGGGTACCTTCCAACACGGGCAACTCTGAGATGGAAAATTAATTCCCGAAGTCCAAAATGTCCAATTTCAGAGTTCAGTAAGATGAAGCATTAAAATATACATCCAGAGCTGTAATTTTTGGAAAGCACTGGATAAATTATAAGCTCTCTACCATAATTAACCGGCAAAAGTTGTGAAGCTCTGTCCCTAAGTACAGGACACCACCCAGGGTACAGGGCCTTAACTACGCAACTTCTGCTTCAGAAGAGGGATCATTGCCAGATGGTCGTGAACAACCAGCACCCAGCGAAAACCAGACTGAGGTAAGGGAGTTCATGTTTGGGCAATGCCTGAGCAACGTGTATTTCCTACTGCACTGGCCCCGTTTCCCAAAACTGTTACTGCAGCAAGCAGGCATCTTTTACGACCGTAAGGTGACTGTTGTTTTCTGTTTGCTAAGCGTTTCCGAAGGTCTAACAGCCACCAGGGGGAAACCCGAGCCACTACGCTTTAGTCCAGCCCATTTCGTCCATCAGATTTTGAGCAGAGCTGATTGTCCAACGCCAGGCAGGGACCAAACTTTGATCTCCTGTTCACATATTTGGGACCAGCACTAGACAGCTGCTCAGCTTCACCGCCAGCTGTCTTTCACTTCGTCTCCTTCTTTATGTAGTTCCTAACAACTATTGACATTTTCTTTTGTCAGAAAAGCTGTTCCTTCATCATAAATGGTCTCAGGAAAGAATATGGGCAACAGAATGAATGATGCTTTGCCATTTGGTGAGTTACAGCTAACAATGTGGGGAGAAAAGGAGAGTCTGTCACGGCAACCCGGATGAAGGGGAACTGTTAGTTTTCATGCCAGTAGGAGGAAAAACTAAACTGGACTTTTTACTGGAAGGACCATTTATCTTCCCACTAAAACAGAAGTAACAGGAGGATGTTTCACATAATATATATAAAGGGAAAGAAGGTTTAGAACTATAAAAAGTAATTTTGGAAAGGCTTCTCTGCTAATTACCTTACCATTAACCATGACTATCCTTAAGTTACCTGAAGGGTGGGGTTGTTTCTGCGTCTGCAGGTAGGTGTTTTACTGGTACAAATAGAAAAGTTGGGTAGCAAAGTCATTGATTGATGGCAGAAATTAATACATTTCATTTCAGAATAAAATGATTGCTCTGGTCTGTGAGCAGAAAGGCAAGTTATAACACGGTAGTACTGTTGACTGGTTTTCTTTCAAAGGCTTCAGGTTAGTAAAAAGTTCAGCAAGTAACTGGCAAAAGATTTTAAAAACAGGAACAGAAGTTTTATTGATTCAATCGTGAAGAAGTCACTGAGAAAAAAAAAATAAATTAAGGTTTCTTTGGTAGGATTGCATCTTGGCACCCCAAAGACAGACAGCAGCCTCTGCATAAACACCACGGATCACGGGGAAATCGGTACAAGAAAGATCTTTCACAGATCAACTTGTAGTAGTTTTCAGTAACTGTGAGGTTTCCAAACGATCCTGTTTGGTGGTTTTTAAATAGCTGAATATTTTACAGTAGTGGCTCTTAGGTAATAGATTTCTCGACACAGATGGGTGAAAAAAAATCTGGTGACCTTCCTTCTATGAAGGCACAAATAACCTGAAAGGGTGCAGCTATTTCAGAGAGCAGAAAGCCAAAACCAGGAGCGTTTACATCCCACTCTAAAACACCACCACACTAAGATCAAAGACTGCAGATCACCATGAACTGGCTGCAAGCCACTTCAGTTCTCTTCTCTTGAATCTTTATTCCGCTACGCTACTACTTAGAATCATAGAATCAT
>VZTL01056639.1:24990-53434 GCA_013400535.1 Scopus umbretta | reverse complement strand
GACCTTGAAAAAGAGACTTTAAAGTGGATGCAATTCCAGAGTCGTAATTCTGCTGTTGTTGTGTACTACTGCTACTCATAAATACACTTATATGCATTCCTCAGTTGAAATTGGATGGTATTTCTTACTATTTCTTGAGCATTTCAAAGGCACAGACTTGTATTTTCCAAAGAAGAGATCATAAAGGAGAAGAATTTCTACATGGACTTTCAGATTTGCATTTCAGCCATGGTGCATATGAAGGGCCAACGACACTTAAGTAAAAAGAAATTTTTGATGGCCTTGGATAGACCATATTTTAACATTAACCAAGATTTTTTTAAATCATTCACCAGTAACATTAAAATTTTAATGGTTTTCTTTTCAACAGAGATAGTCTTGTAACTCCCTTTCTTTACTGTCTCCTGATTTAAATAATTAGGATGGTATGTTTTTATGTTTTCTAGGAGAGCAAAAAAAAGATGTATGGCAAAGTAACTCTAAAGTTCTAATACCTTTACTTTTGGAATACAGCTCTGTATTTTAGGCTATTATTATTTAAATAGAGGTGAGCAAATGGTTTTCAAACATTCTTTTTTTTTTTAGCTTAGCAAAATTTATGTTACTTCAGAATCTGGTAAGGCTTCTAGTTTGGTCAGTGTGAGGTATCTGAGACAAAGATTTAATCCTTACATTGTTCATTATCTCATAATACTATGCATACATTCTTTTGCATGTAACTGTAATATCATCTCTTTACGGCTATTACAATAATGATGTGAGCAAATGAGCAAACGAAAGAGTGCCTTCATAAACTGGAGTTAGTATTTTGGGTTCCAGGATAAAATCAAAATTATTGCTGGGTGGAAGAGAGAAGTTATTTTAGAAAACAGACTGTCCTACCCACTCAGCATCCTGTTCATGAGGCTTTTTGCTTAGTTACTTTTAAAGAGTGAAATTACTCCTTTTGTGCATTTTTTAAACACAGGAGAAAAGCTATGTGCAGTGGTTTGAACATGAGAAACTTTATCTAGAATATGGGTATGTCAGAGACCTGAAATTTGAAAAAGTAGTAATCATAAGTAAATAAACATATTGTTTGTGTTAACAAGACTGATGAGATATAGTAGACCTGTTTTCTAAAATGCTGTTACTTCCTTTCAAGCAGATTTTAAGCATAGCAATACAAGACTGAGACTTTCCTCTGTTTAGCTATAAGGATAGGTGAAAGGAAACTTTTAGCAGTCTGGATTTTAATTATTTTAATTATTTAATTATTTTCATTATCATCAACTTAAAGGCACTGAAAAAGTTAGGAAAAGGTCCAAATTGCGATGTGGGGTTTGAATCCTCAAAACGTGGCGTATTCAGGTTTAATTTTTTTCTTTGCCGAGCCACCAAAGCTACACATTATAAATCAATTTCAGTTTATCACCCTTGATTCTCTCCTCTCTTCCCTTCCCTGTGGACCTTAGGTTCCTCATCTGTGATATGAATAGTCTGTTTGGAAATCAATTGGTTATTTAGGTTTCTTTTTTTACAGTCAATATTTCTCATGCTTTTGTAGTTGTTCTATAAGAAAACAAATCATAAGCATAGTATATTTGCTGCCCTTCAGTTTCATCTGAATAACTCAATTTTTGTTTTGCTTAATTTTGTAATGTCTGCTTGTGTATAAGTCAAGGCTTACTACAGCCAATTTGTACAACTCTGCAGCACACAAATACTGGTCAAGGACTTGCTATTTTTTTATTATAGTCCAAATCTTACTCTGTTTTTATTCAGGTGTTTGTTACATTTTCTAATCATGAACATTTATCAGTCAGACTTACTGATGATTTTAATACATCTGAACTTTTTAGAAATGTCATATTTTACTTACTGTGATCATTAAATTTGTTTTCAGACTCGCTTACTTCAGTGACAGCTGTGAATTTGCTTACCAATCAGGAGGTTCCTGTAGTCATCTCAGCAAAAAACAATGTTGAAAATTTTCTCGATGCGAAAATAGGTATGTGATATTTAATGTGTAAGTGAAATAGTATAATTTTCAATTGCTGTTTTGGAGCACCAGATACTGTTATGGCAAATCTTTGAACATGGTGGCTCTCTTCTGGACTTTGGAATCCTGTTCTTCATTACTGTTCTTCATTAGTGAAAAACAAAGGGCAAAGTAACTGTGTGGAATCTGGGGGAGAGATTTACAGGATGATAAATTTTAATGGAAATATTATAAAATTAGTACTTTTAATGAGCTAAATTTGAGGATCTCCATATCTTAAGAGGATTGATTATCTACAGTGCATGTGTATTTGGCTGTTTCTCACCATCCTTAATCAAAACAGAACTGTACCATTGTTTGACATAAACATTTGGCAGACAACCCAAACTTTCAGCTTTTATTTGTCTCACATTTACATAAATGCTGTGCATCCTTGTAATGTTTCAGACAGTAAATGTACGAAACTTCCAAGTTTGACTTTTATCTGATAATATTTGTCTTGAGATCAGTAAAATAAATCCGAATAGGTAATAATTCTGTTCAGGTAGTCTTGGACAGTTATCTTGGACCCTTTATCTCTGAAGGAAGTGTTCCCATAATTTAGGCACCTGATTTAGGATTGAGCATCCATAAACAGAGGGGCAAGGGCATTGCTAGAAGATACTCTGAATTGCCTGGAGTGGGCTTCTCCTCTCAAAGTCATCCGCTGAAGCAGCTCATCTTCCTCCTTTCCTGCATAGGGAAACTAGCCCCTCAACTTAGGCAGTTAAGTACATATGGTTAGAAAATGTGACTGTCCTTCTAAGTCAAATTAGAAATTGTACTAACCTTTAAAAATTGTGTCCATTTTAATCTGCAAAGTGTATCTTCATCAGTAGCACCCACCAAGCTTTTTGTTTACTCTTGTGTTTTGCTGTGGTCTCATCTCAGCTGCAATGAGTAGGTAATGTTCTGTGCCAGTCCTGATAGGAAAGTATTTCTTTATCTCTTCTTCCCCCTTTCCACTACATCCTTATCCCTTAAGTGCCTTTTGTTGCCTGCCTGTTGTTGATACTTCTTTCCTGCCCTGGAGCCGCTTCTTTCTTCTCTACGCTGCTGCCAATGTTGGCTGTTCCTGCACAACAACTGGACTGAATAAAACCACCTGACACTGCAAAATGTCTCGGATGACCCTCATAAGGCTGATAGAAATGATCTGCTTAGGCTCTGTACCTTACTTACAACATGCCCACATCTTACACTTTAGGAATGAATCTGTTTTTGAGAACCAGAACCTCTGCTTCTGTAGGAGAAGCCAAATAATTGAGATACCTAATCATATTTTTCATTAAAAGCTTCTAACTTGCTCACTGGCATGTACCTTGGCCTTATGTCTGTTGGAAACAGCCCAGCTCTTCCCGGGAAGTTCTGGATTGCAGCTGTTGAGCTTTGCGAATGTACATTAATAGCATCATCTTTTCAAAAGAAGGAAGACCAAAAAGTGGGGCCTGCTTTTTCTCTATCGGTAGAGCATATTGTGAAGCCACCTGTTGCAGGCTGCAGGGCGCTCTGACAAATTAAGATACATACATTTTTCTATAATAGGGCCTTGAAATGGCAAGAGCATTCATCTGCTGGAAAGATAAAATAGTGATTCCGTATTTTGCTAGTTAGGGAGTTATTCCTCACAGGGCCATTTTGTTTGGTTTTCTTTAGTTATCTGCTTCCAAAATTCCATATATTGACAGAGTTAATGTATATCAGGCATTTCATTGCCTGAACAAGGGCAATGGTTAAACTGGTTTTGAATGAAGTAGATTGTATGTTAATAATTCTAATGTGCTCAGCAATATTTTGAGATTTTTTTGTCTGTAGTTTTCATCAACCTAATTTTGGCATTGGCTTGTTGAAATAAGTTTCTTTGCCTTTTAAAGATGACAGCAATTGTGCAAGATTGTTCAAAATATTAAATAAATTATCACTGAAAGGAAAAAAATACGCAGAAAGATGTATCTCCCTGTGGAAATAATAAATCTGTTAGTATCTGAATGTTATTTCAGAATACATGCAATAATAAAGTTAAGAAATTTCTTAACTCACCCTGAAAGCTAGTCCTCCAAAGTAGAACAAAGTACCTTTCCAAATACATGCAGCAAAATCAGAGGGAAGATGTCATCATCTGTCAATAAGAGTAAGAAATATTTAAAGAAAATGTGTCATTCTATGGTGCTGGTAAATTGCTATAATAAAAAGAAGTCTATGTGGCTTAGAAGGGGAACTTGTATTTAAGATGTGTGACTGCCACAAATAATAAGATGCAAAGGGAAGGATAGCATCAGGGGCCTTAAATACTGTGACTTCTATACCTGATTTGAACAGCAGTAGGAAGTGCTCTCCAAAGTAGATATATTCCAAATAGAAAATCGGTGTTGTTCTCCTGAGATTATAACCAAATCATGTCTTTCCTAATAAGTTACAGGGATAGTAATGTTAGAGACTATTGTATTGTGGCACATTTTGATAAACTGTGAAATCAGAAAGAGATTAAATTTACTATTGAAACAAGTGGACTATTTGGGCTATTGGTTTAGTATTTGTTTCTCATATTAGCAAATAGATTTAAAATTTGTATTATTTAACAGTACTATATTTAGATAATATAATTATATTGAAAATTTTATTCTTTATCCAAATTTTGTAACTACTTTTTGGTTTTGTCTGAACCATCTAACTTTCAGCCTTTTCTGTGGTGTCACATTGATTAATACGTGGATTACAGAGAAAGTGAGAAAATGTGTTTGCAATTATTGCTGCTTGAATTTCACTGCTTAAAGAACATTAAAACATTTTTATTGTTCTTAGAGTTTTAAACTCCTTTGGGCAAACATGAGTAATTATAAAAAGAGTGTTACAGAAATAAAATGTTTTATCCTCAAATTGATGACTACTGTCCATGTTAGTCAATACCAGAACTAATTTTCTTTTTTTTTTTTTTTTGCTTCCCTGCCCGCACCCTCCCAGGAATACCTAGTACAAGTGCAGAAGATGCTGCAGTAGCTAAGAATCTGGGCATTTCTTTCACTGAAGTCACTGAAACATTGCCAAATGGTTTGGAGAAAGTAATTAATTCTGGGGAGGTGGGTATACAAGTATGGAGTTCTTTCCAACTTACAATAACAATGCAAACTAAATCTGTTTCCTCAAGAGTGCCAAATGATTTGTTTGCTTAAAGGCTTTTATGTTTAAGAATCAAGCCAGGCTTATGCTACTGAATTTCTAGGAATAATTTAATGATGAAATATGTTGGCTCTTCTGTAGCAAAAAAATGAGGTTATTTTCCTTTTGTGCAGGAGAAGAAGCTACACTGTTGCTGTAAGTTTTATAACAGAAACTGAATAATTGATCCTATGTTAAAAGTTGATTTTTATTTAACCATCTCAGTATGTTTTTAAGCTAAATATTAATATATTAGTCCTTTTTATACATATTCATTGAAATGTGGCGTAAGCCTTTCTGGTAACATATCTGCCTGAAGTGACATAGAAGTCTTATATTTAAATATAAAATATATATGGTGTTATAGTGCTTGAAAAAATGCATTTGATAGCAGACACAAAGCTCATATTCCATTACATGACAGGTAAAGTCTAAGTGGTTAAGATGTATCTGAAAGCAAGAATGGTAAAACCCCAGATGAAAGACGACTGTTTCAGCATCCACATTTCTTCAGTCTCTACCTTGTGTTGGTGATGTTCTGGAAGTTTCAGCGTACAGCAGTCGATTAAAATACAAGCAGTAAACGCAAATATCTGCCAATAAAGGCTGAAGGGGCCTACAGGGCTCTTCCTCAGCCTTGTTCTATTCAGGCCATCAAGAACATTACCCTTTGATTAAGAGGGTTTAAATGAATCAAGTAATTGGTATGTGAATAGTCTCTTGGGTAGAAGGATGTTAAGCAGTGGGAAAGGGAAAATTAATATGAGGCTCATAAACTTTGACTCTCAGAAATTGTCTGTTTGTCTGTTCTTGCATTTTCACTGACAGCAAATATACATTTTTCTTTCTTCTTCTGCTTCTCTTTTTTTATGAATCAGATCACAGGCATGACTCGTCAGGAGGCTTTAAAAGCTATTACCCAGCAGGCCAAAAATAAAGGAATAGGTGGAGACCTAACGAGTGACAAATTAAGAGACTGGTTAATATCTCGACAGCGGTACTGGGGAACACCTATTCCTATCATTCACTGCCAGACCTGTGGCACTGTCCCTGTACCTTATGAAGACTTACCGGTGGTGTTGCCCAGTGTAACCACCTTCACAGGAAAGGGAGCCTCACCTTTAGAAACCGCTTCAGAATGGGTGAACTGTTCATGTCCAAGGTAAGCCAATGCTGCATTTACTGCAGACTGGGAGAGATTGCTTTGTACCTGCCTGTTTATTGTGTTCTTTCCGTAAGTGTTGACAACTGACCGCTCTGAGACAGGATACTACTCTAGAATGATGTTTAGTCTGACCCAGCATAGGGGTTTTTTCTTATATACTCTTTAAAACTCCTTTTTTGCAACACAGACACCCACTGCTATTTCTTCATAAACAAGCTGAAAGCTCACTGTTTTTAAGTTGGAGAAAAGAAAAAAGGGAAAAGAGAATTATTTTCTCCCTGCCCTCTATTTCTTAACAGTATTTCTCACTTCATTTGCTACAAGAATTTTCATTATCTTTCACTAGCAGAGATCATATAAAGCTTATAATGATTATTGCATTATTTCCTCTTGTTAAGGACATTAATATTGTGTTAATTTTCTTAGCAGTAGTCCAACAATAAAGTGTTTCTTCAGCTATATAATACTTTATCATGAAGAATCACATGCAGTGTGTATTAGAGATGACAGCATGTAATTCAGATTGAAGGAGATAGTAAGTATATGCATCTTGTCAGTGTTGTAATCTTTATTGTTTGTAGTCCAGCTGTTTAAAAAATAAAACAGCCTAAATCAAGTAGTATGAGATATGTGATGAAAATCAGTTTTCTAATCTCAAGGGCTGCTTAGACACTCTGTACACTGGAGTTTGCATACAGATTCTGCAGAAGAGCTGGTAAAACATGAGTTATCCCAGAGAAGTTTTTCATCAGCAGTACAATGCAATCAATGCTGCTGCTAACAGGCTGACCAAATGGGAAGTATGTTATCAGGCTACTGGGCAAGGGAATCAAACATAGAAATGGCATTAGAGCTTTCATTGATAATGAGCAGTTTCATAACATCTCACTGTATTTTAACATTTGCAGGGTAGAATATCAGTGTGGTTTTCGTTTCTAATTAGGTGGCTTGTGCACAGCAGTTCTGTGGTTCTCTGGGAACAAGTATTTTGACCTTTGTTGATAACATGTATTTTATGTAAAACACACATTTACTTCCATGTTTCTGCATAGAAAATGTCTTCTCAGATATGCCTATTTAAATTACATACAGTTAGTGTATTTTAAAGTGTGACTCTTGCAGGGAAGCCTTACTCAACAAGATCCACAGGTTTAGTAAAATCCCTAGAAATGCCTTGGTCTACAATTCCTAATTTCAACTGAAAATTGTTCCTGATGCCACTGAAAGTCACTGGCTGCACTCCTGGCTTCCTCCTGACCTCATTTCAAAAATGGTTTTGTTGTTTACCAGGCAACAAGGTACTTTTGATGTATAGCAAATCCTTATGGTTTCTGGATTTTTATTGTTGCTGCCCTACTTAGAAGTTAATCAAGGGCATTTGTTTAGTCAGAAATAAAAGCATACAGGATTAGTTTCTTAGCCTAAAATGTGGTAGTTTGCTGAAACTAACTTTTTTTATTTATTCTCACCTTTATTTGGCTTCTTAGTTCTCACCTAGTTGACAGCTATCTTCAGTATTGCTCATCTGTATGTCTGCTACAGTTTCAAGTCCTTTGAGCTATTGCCTTTGTGTGTGCAGTCTTCCTTGGTTCAGCTTGCTCTGAGAAATTACATCATCTCTCCTTTTAGTCCTTCTCTCCAGTAATAGTTTTTTTTTCATTAGTTGCATTTAATATCTAGAATTAATAAGGAAAGCAAGATGGAAAGATACAAAAGTCTGTGAGTATTTGAGTGACAATAATGTAAGCAGCCATAAATGGGAGGAGATGCCCTCTTTCTTCATTGTTATACAAGTCCAGGTAATCGTGTTAATTGTCTGAAGATTGTCTAATGAGATTACAGTATTGTGCCTGTTGTATAAATTTTGAAAGATGCCCATGCTGTGTCTTAGTGAGCTGTGTCCATTTAGAGTACAGGCAACATCAGAGGCACGAAGCAGATATAATTATGGTTCAATGACTGCAAAGTATTTGTGCTTTTGACTGAAAAGGCATTCTGTTTCAATATAATACAGTATTATTATACATTGGCCAAGTCTCTGCTTATATGTACAATTTAATGAAATGGTTATTCTGTATTAAAAAGCACTTAGAAGTAAAATTTCTTTACTACGTTATTCCTATTGGAAGAAAAACTTGCTGCTAGAGAAGGACCTGGGGCACAGACAGAGAGAAGGAAAATGTTAATTGGTGATACTCTCTTAAACTTGCCTCAGCAAGCCAAGCTGAAGTATCAGGCAGACAGGCAGATACATGCTGCAGCTCAGTTATCAAGCCTGATCACAGACTAAATATGCAGTTGGAAAATACTAAATAGCCAGTGCCCGCGGATTACATATATTTATTACACATCTACATACAGTTACATTTACATACATTTATAAATTGCATACATTTGTTACAGATAGCCAGTGGTATTTATGTGCAAGTTTGTCACAGGTTGCAAAGTTTTATTTATATTAGAATCCATTGTTTTAACAGCAGGGGCTTTACAGAGGAATCATGTACCACAAGTGCAGGTTGATTAAATGTGATTATTGGCTCCTGCAAACAAATAATTTATATTCAGGGAGACACTAGCAGAAAGTAACCTGAGCTTCTAAAATTTATTTATAAAATGTTTCTCAGGGCTGCCAATATCACTCTTAGCAAAATTGATTTGCAGTAATCACAAATTAAAATTGTGCTACCAGGTCTAAAAGAGATTTGCTACATCTCAGTGAAAGCTGAAATTAAACTAAGCTCACTTTTTCTAGAGATGATAAATGGAATCTGCCAGGACCTTTTTGTACAGACAGAGAGGCAACTGCCTGCTCTGTCTCCTGAATGTTTGTAAAATTATTTGATTGCTGGTACCTAACGAGTGTTGTATATATTGAGTTCCCATTAACTTTATGGCAAAGTACACTTGTCTGTGCTTTAAGACTTGCTTCGCTTCTTTTAAAATGGCAATTCTAAATAATTCCAGGAACATAGGATGGAGAGGGCTATCCACTGTGGTGCTGTCTTCCGCTATTGCTGGATGTTATAGCTGTTCAGGCTTCTTTTTGGTTTGCATTTTGTTTGGTTTGGGAGGGAGAGGGAAGGAGAGTGGGCCCTGTGACTTGTGGTGGGCTTCTTCTGAACAGGATCACTCTTCAGACTGTTCAGACCTGCTGAGTTTTCAATCTAAATGTCTGCATGGCCACTCTGTACATACACGGTTGGTTTTGTCCGAGCTTGTCCCTTTATCTAAAACTAGCTTTTCTCCTTCTCTCTTGCTCAGGTGTAAGGCAGCAGCACGGCGGGAGATTGATACCATGGACACATTTGTTGATTCCGCTTGGTACTACCTGAGGTACACCGACCCTCACAACAGGGACAGGTGAGGGCTGCAGGCGCAGGGCCATCCGGTCGGCCAGCCTGCTTCACAGGACAGAAGGGAAGAAAGAGGCCAGACACTCTGGTGCTTCTGGCTTCTAACTTTGCAGAGGGCGGCGTAAACCCCTGGGGCTGCCCTGATTTTGTGCCCGTGCTCTGGCCTGTGCGCAGCAGAGGGTAGACTAGGAATTGCTTTAAAAAATGTGGCATTTGGTTGCGCCCCTGCCAGGAGATCTGCAAGAGCAGGAGGTGTAGGCACAACTGGAGCTACAAGGCAGGGGGCAGAAGTTTGCATGAAAGGGGCATTATGGGGCAGGGCACAGAGGAAATGTTCCGCCGAGGAGCTGAAGATAGTCCTGAGTGGAGCATGCCATCCAGAATGACAGCCTACCGTGACTCTCTCTGAGACTGTACGGAGTTGCATGGAGCGTACCCTCCCTGGCAATACCCTGAGTATTTCAGTGTGTGAACAGAGAGTACTTTTCCACTGGTAAGAAGAGGAATAGTCCGGTGTAACATCCAGCTGCCAAGAACGGCACCCTTCTTTCTCTCCTTTTGAATTCTGGTAGCTCTTGCTACTTCCTTGTGCGGAGACCTAAAGTCAAGTGGCATCGCAGCAAGTTCCTGCTGTGTTGGCACTTTGACTGTGTGCATAATTAATGAAAGGAGATTTTTCATGTGGTGTGTATTAGTGGCTGCAGCGTGGAGAGTGGGGGAAGATAGATGTAGTTATTGAGCTGTTTTTCTGCTTCATAGTCTGCTTGTAGTAGCGTTGCTAATAGCACTGTTTTTTTCCAAAGAGGAACTAGTGGAACAGCAATACTGTGTAGTCTGAGGAAGACAGAGGGAGTTGCATTTTTTAGGTATTGATACAACATGTAGGGCTGTTTGGGGATTTATTTATTTATTTGTTGCCCAGAGCAGTGTCTGGGTAGGTACTACATACTGAGTGATTTAGTATAGCTGGGCCAGTTATTATTTTTTTTTTATATATTGGCACCAGCAGTTTAGTTAAACTAAATAAATATCTTCTGTGAATACTTTTATACTTTTAATTTTAATTATTGTCTAGTGATACTGTGAATTTGTCATTAAATTATGCAAACTGCTTCCTCTCCAGTGACAGTTTAAAATATTTTTTTGTACATGGTTAAGAGGGACTTTTCTAGAAGTTGAAGATTAAATAGTCAGATGTAACATCCAGCTGTCGAAGTAACAGCTTAGTGTAGCTAAATCTGGTTTGTATTGAAATAACATTTTTATGGACTTCTGCATTAGATTGCTACCTCCATTGGATTTATTTATTTGGGTTTTTTAGCTAAGCTGGGTATATGTAAACCCTTTATTTTCATAAGTCATATTTCACAGGTCTAGAATTTGGGAAAATTACTCTGTTGATTTTGGAACCCTGTGAACAAGTAGTTTTGATTTCCACTAAAGACATGAATCCCAGATCCACGATTTGCTTCTGGGATCATCTGTGAGGAAAAAAGTGTTGCTATTACAAAAATTAAACATGGAATAACCAAACAAGCTAGCAAAACAAGTAAATTTGTTAGAACAGGGCCATAAAGCATACATTAAAGAAGAACATACAAAATGGTGTTTTGAAGGCAGGAGCCCATTACAGGAGACATAACAATATTTAATGAAGCAGTAAGCAATGCTAGGAAACCATGCAGGTGACCTCCAGTGACACAGTAAATATTCTCTAAGTGTAAATTCATAGAGCATCCTTCAGTTGGAGAACAATGACCCATCTGACTTCAAAATGTTTTGCAACCCTATAGTAAACTGCTTCATTGCCCCCTAATGGCAACAATGCAAACTTCTAATTAAAAAAAAACAACTGTTTTTGAGTGGGCATGTCTTTTGTCTTTCACTGTAATATATCTGTATGTAAAACTTGATAAATACTAAAAAATTTAAAGGCTAGCCACAGGGTATTTATAAAAAATCATTTAAAGAGCAAGCAAATATTTTCATCACTTTCTCAAGTAACATATGTGAAATCTTAGTTGCTTCCCTAAAATATATGAAAATAATATTTTTGTGGATCTGCTTTTCAGAGACAATTAAAATTTTGTCTGCAATTTATAAGCATATCACTTCTTAAAAATTAAAGAGGTCTGATATCAAAATAAAAGTTTTCTTACACATGTATAGCTCTCAGCAAAGTGGTGTCTGTCAGGTATGATGAGCTACTTTAGTAGAGCTAATCTTTCTTTTCCATATTGTATTTTTTCTATAATTGTGTTTTTTCAGGCCCTTTAATAATGACTTAGCAGACTACTGGATGCCTGTGGATTTGTACATCGGAGGAAAGGAGCATGCAGTTATGCACTTATTCTATGCGCGGTTTTTCAGCCATTTTTGCCATGACCTAAAGATGACAAAATACAAGTAAGCCTTCTATATTTCTATGAAAATCTTTCATATTTCATTTGACTAGCCAGAGTGTTAGCAGACATTGTTATGATGATAGAACATTACATTGAACAAGCCTGAATTTTCCTGCTTGTCAGTCATCACTAACTACTTGGTTTCTCATAGTCAGTTGCATTTTCTGTGTGCATACATACATAGCATTTTTATTACATGAGCGTTAACTGGCTCAGAGCAAGTGATAAAATGTTGCTGTGGATTTTCAGCTTGCAAAAGCTTGCATAAACTAGTAACTTCAGGCATTCTGAGTAGCGCTATTATTGCAAATTAGGTAACTTTATGCACAGTAATACTATTAATTTCAGTGGAACCATGCATATGTAGAAAAACAAGTACTCCTGGAAGAATGTAGAAGCATTAACTGGGTAGGCATTGTAAAGTTAGAAAAGACCATAACTCATCTAGAATTGAAACTGGTGAAGAATGTGAAGGCAGTAAGAAGGGCTTCTGCAGATGCATTGACAGGAACATCAAGGAAAGTGTTGGCCTGATACCAAAGCAGACAAAGCCTAGTAGGAAAGGATAATCTTTGACTTAGCCTTTGCTGTGAAAGTTTGTGCTTAGTAGGAGAGTTTGAGGGAGAGAGGTACTACCCGCTGTAAAGTAGGATTGAGTCAAGGATCACTTAAGTAAACCAGACATGTACAAGTCCATGGGACCAAATGGGATGTATCCAAGGGTGCTGAAGGAGTTGGCCTTTACCATTGTGAGGCTGCTGTCAATTGTTTTTGAAAGGTCATGGTGGTCAGGGAATGTCCCTGTTGACTGGAGAAAGGCAGATGCAAAACTCATCTTCAAGAACAGGCAAGAGGGATGATCCAAAGTACTTACAAGCTAGTCAGCCTTGCACTGGTCCCCAAGAATATTTTAAAGCAAATTATCCTGGTAGTAATTTTCGGGCACATGAAAGACAAGATGACTGTGACTAGCCACTGTAGATTTACCAAGAGAAATTATACCCAACATAATCTGCCTCCTTTCTGTAGTGAGATGATTCCCTCTGTGGATGAGAAGAGCTGTGCATATCTTTTACCATGCATTTAGCAAGGCTCTTAAGTTCTCCCATGGCATCCTTGTAGTCTGACTAGGGAGATGCGGACTGAATGGGCAGACTACAGCATGGATGGAAAAAACTCAACAAGCCAATGTTCAGAGTCTGACTGGCAGCTGTTTGCAAGTGGTATTCTTCAGGAGTCACTGCTGAGGCCAGTTGTATTTAACATCATCAACAACCTGGGCAGTGCAACAAAGTGCACCCTCAGCAAGTTCATTGCATGCTGGGAGAAGCCATTGATATTCTGGATGGCAGGGCTGCAATGCAAAGGACCTTGACAAGTTGGAGGAGCAAGTCTGAAGTTCTGACAGGAATCTTATGAAGTTCAACAAAGGCAAATGCAGAGTCCTGATGGAGCAGATTACCCACGAAACCAGACAGGACTGGGCCAACTGTATGAGAAGGAGCACAACAGAGAAGGGCTGTAGGGGTCTTGGTGAACACCAAGTTAGATGTGAGTCAGCAGTAGGCCTGAGAGTATACTGTGCTGCATTAGCAAAAGCATGTCCAGCTTTGATTATCTCTGCTCATCACTCAGGAAGTCACTTCTGGAATACTGTGTCCAGTTTTGAGCCCCTCAATGTGTAGGACTTTACTGAGGAAGGTCCAGCGGAGGGGCACTAAGATGGTCAGGGGCTGAAGCATGTGTCATACAAGGAGAGGCGTAGGGAGTTGAGCATGTTCGCACTGGAGAAGGCTAAGGAGGGAGACTAATTGCAGTCTACTACAGGAGGATTATAGAGAAGACAAAACCAGACTCTTCTCAGAGATGTACAGAGAAAAGAAAAGAGTAACAGTCACAGATTGCAGCGAAGTCCAACTGGATAGAAGGAGAATAATTTTGACAATGAAGATGGTCAGACTGGAACAGTTTGGCCGGAGAGGCTGTAGGATCTCCATCATTGGGTATTTTCAAAACGCAGCTGGACGAGGCCCTGAGCAACCTGAAGTTAGGTCTGCTGTGAGAAAGAGGTTGGACCAAATGACCTCAAAAGGTCCCTTCCAACCTACATTATTTTAAGAGTCCGTGATTCTATAGCTGTATGAGTTTGGAATGTGTTTTGTTCATACTCTCCTGTGACAGAGCAGTTGCACCAAAGCACTGTGCCTGTAGTGGTCTAAATATGGTCAATTGCAGGAAAAAAACCTCTTAACTTCAACGAAAAAAATGCTCAGGAAGCACTGTCTATGTGTCTTGTGACAAGAGCAGAGAAAATCAAAATTGCTTTCTGTAGAAGTAGCTTGCAAGACCTTGGAGAATTCCTTTGAGGCCATATACAATCTCAAGAACTGTTGCACATGTGAAGATGTGTTCTGGCACTGCCCCTAGGATCTGTCGTATGTACTGCTTATACAGCGTGTTCAGAATGCAAGATGACTGTAACAAATTCATCATGGTGCACAAAATTGTTTGCTCGCTTGAGCTCTACGCGCTTAAAGCATCAGGTGCTTTTAAGCCATGAAGTCAAATTAGGATTTTGTTTTGATATGGAAATCTCAACTTCTTTATTACCATGTGTCTTAAATATGTGTTAGCATTGGTCAGAAGCCACTTTTGCTCAGTCTTCTGTTGGGACTGCTCAAGGGCTGGTCTGAGAGATCTGAAAAGGGTGCTTAGAAACACCAAGGAAGTTTAAAGTCACGGTATCCAAGCCCACACCTCCAAGGGAAAACACTGAAATGTTAAAAAACACTGCCCTCTTGTGCATTTTCAGTCTTTCTCTAGTAGCTCAGATCTCGTTCACAGATTAAATTAGTAAAATTCTGCTACATCTCAGTTAATGAGAGCTGCCACCATTTAAAGTGTTATCTAGTGTCCTGACAAATTTTTATGATTCTTCTATTAATCTTAGTAATTTTTCATTTTTGATAGGTTTTCTTCATGGAAATTTTCATTGTTTGGCCTCCTATCCACTGACTTTCAAATCCATTGAAATATTTCCTGATAGTCTTTAATTCTGTTCTAATGGCTATTAATATAATAACGAGGTTGAAAACAAAAGTTCAAAGTCATAGTTTAGATTTTCAAAGCAATCTCTTCACATATGATTAACAATATATTAACATTATTACAATATAAATATTACAAGCCATTTATTTACAGATGCCACACTTGCTTTCATAGAAGATACAATGTTTATAGGCATCCAAAATTGTAAAGGTGTCAATACAGCTTAAATATCCCGTGAAGATGGGGCATGATCTTTTATTTTATTTTTTTTAATGCATTGAACTGGAGATGGTGGGAAGTGCTGCTCATTTCATCAGTAATGACAAGGCAGAAAAAATAGCACCCTCTGGGTTTTGGTACATGTGACAACAAACTAAGCCCAAATTGATATAATTTTGGTTTAGCAGTCTGGTCTGTAAAGTACATCAGTTCTGGAATTAATTCACAAGCCACTCAGCCCTCCCAGCTGTGACCACCGCTGGGAGAGGGGCCAGGTAGGCAGCTGGAGCCAGCACCCTCCTCATCTGTTCCAGCTTAATCCACCATGGTGAGTGAGTGCTGACACACTTGGGTTATACCTGCTCAACTGTGTTACTGCAAGTACAAGTTACACAGAATTTGGCTCTTCCCTGGATGTTAGTAATCAGTTCTGTCTGATGAATAATTGTAAATGGAACCTAGCGCACTCTCTGAAGGATTATAAAACAATAAAAAAATTTATTGTTGCCATTAAGTCAGCGGATTTGACTGTGATAAAGAGCAAATCTGTTCAGTAAGAAGGAACTATTTTTACATAGCTGCATTACAGAATAAAAGAAGATATGTGTGTGATAGAAATACCTTATTCTGGAAAGGAAGGATGTTACAGCTTTTCTTTGTTCATTAGGGACTTTATCACTAGTGGTGATTTCAGGTAAAAGCACTCAGCTATTGACTGTGTAAAATATGAACGTTCAATATTGTTTGATCTTTTTCCTGCCTAAAATGATCAGCTCCCACATCCCCCAATCACTTCTGGCCTTCTACAGGATTGCCAGATTGTTACAGAAGCTGCAGGTTTCACAAGCACCCGAATTCAGCTGACAGTGACTGATCAAGGTCTTGTCTTGCCCAGGCACAGCATCGGGCTCTCTCAGCCTTCCTAGAAGTGTGGGATGCATATACATGCAGTGACCTCCCTTACTAGAGCTATTCCTTCTTCTCAGTCCACTGTTTATCACTGTTGAAGGCTCCACAGAGTCCTTCCAGACAGGTCATTTGTAATTGGATTGAAAGTTCAGCTAGTCACCTTGCACAAAGCAGAGTGAGGAGCCTGAAGACATGGCGCTGAACAGGAGTTCATGGTCTGTTAGTCATGCTTGCCCCTCCGTCCGTTGTGTGCTCCTGTGGTGTGATTGCTAGAGGTAACTTAGAAATTAGACTTATATCCACATTTATGGAAAAGGCATAGCATTGTAGAAGCCTCCAGAGTGGAGTGTAGCTAACAAGCAAAAGATCTATGCCAATGAAGTTCCCTAGGCAACCCTAGATGTTGGAACACCGGGGGAACTCAGTGTGCTAACTCTAGGAGGAACAGTCCGGAGGGTGGAGCGGTGTGGAGACACCACGGCTAAACTCTGGAATGATATGGGAACTTAAAAATCCGATAAGCTACACATTTGATACCCTGGGCCAACAGTCTGTCATGATTTTGACAAATGCTATCCTTTTGGTGAACTTTTACTCATTATAATACCAAAACACACCTCCATCCCAAAAGCTACCCACCTCCAAGGTATAACCACCCCCCACTGAGCGTGCGCATCGAATTTTTTCTGGTCTATACCTTTAAAACGAAGCGAGAAAAGGTTATACCAATCACAATAAAGATATGTATGACTAGAGTCACTCAAGCTCCACCTAAAAGGTAAAAAGTAATATAAAATAACTTAAGAGAAAGAGAAAGTTAGGAGAAGCTACCATCATATACCTCTGAGACCAGTCGACGGGCTGAGCCTCTCTTCTCCCCCCATCGGGACGCCTTTGGGTAAGATTCAACACTTGGTTATACCAAGTGTCTGTCCGGAAAGCTTATAAATCTCTATAGAGTTTCTTTATATTTAACGCGTTTGTAGCCAGGCTGTTTTACTCCTACCTTTGGTATGCGTATGTATTTCTGCAGACAGGATATCCATCACCGGTAATCCAAAGGACCTGTGTGTCCATGTGTCTGTTGTTTTAATAAACTGCACCATTTATTAATCTAGCCGTGATAATTCTCTTTGAACGCGACTAGACTGAAGGTGTATTGCATTGTGAGTGCCTCTGTAATTGGAATCGTTCAGTACACTGAATGCAACCGGACTCACAATAAAAATCTGGGCACCTGCCCAATTACTTTAATCTTGTAACGCAGCAGAGGGAAAAATATATCCTTAGACATAAACCGTTGACCAAGTCTGAGACTAGGACTGGATCTAGCCGCACCTAGACTCCTCTCTGAGAAGGAGTTTAGAAAGCAAGGGGATCCTTTCCGAACCTCGTGACTCAACGGGAGGGTCTCCCTGAGCAGCGTTACCTATTTGTACTTCTCTCCTGCGAGAGGAATACACTCCCGCTCTTCCTGCGACAGCTCCTATATAAAGAGATGGGTCTATCATAGAAATGAACCTGTATGTGAATGTTACTGAAAGGAAAAAAATGGATTACACACTTTATGGCTAGCACAGCTGATCCTAGTTGGAGGTCTCAGGCAGACTTTACAGGTAAGGTCTTACCTGACGTACAACATGATGAAAAGCTGCACACAGCTAAGACCACAGTGCCCCTACTCCAGCGTGGGCACAGACAGACTTATGGGCAGGTGAAGGCATGTCCCATTCCAGCATCCTTACAACTTGAACTGTGAACAAGCATTAAAAGAAACTCAAGCCACCTCTTTGCTTCCTGTGCCAAAAGTGTCTGCCTGAACGTAGCTGAGTTTCAGTTGTTCCCAGTGGTACAGCTCAGGAGGTATTTATGAGGCCAGGCCACGAGTTGGGTGCTGCAGTATTTAGATCAGAATTGCATCACACCTGATGTGCTGTGGCTTCTTGGCAGTTCCCTTCTGCAGCCAAGAAACACATCACCTTCTTCGAAGGGGAAGGTTTTAGGTGTGTGGTTTTATTAATGTAAATTAAAGTGTAACTCTGCACGTGACCGTGAGATGGTGCCACCACAACACTGGCAAAATCACTGTGTGCTTCAGGAGAAATTCAGTACAGAGCTCAATTTGTTTCTGAGCCCTGTGTTTACTAGAAGGGCTCTGGCTTTCTCATTTTGGGCATGTCTCGATTCTCCTGTGGTCTCCCACTAGGAACACGAGGGTTTTTTTCCCCATACTTGGTAATGTATTTTGTATTGCATTTTTGTAGCCTCTGTCAGCATAAACAAAAATAGGAAATGCTCATTCCTTCATTCAGCTTTTAATAACTTGGCGTATGATCTGAACTAACTCTTTGTCATTAAAAATAAGTGTTCCTTGAAAAATCACTTCCAGTGGAGAGCCCTATCCAATTTGGATGTTCTGGTGACCTCGTTAGCTTTATTTTAGATAGCACCAAGTGTAGCTATTTTAATCAATGTTTTGAGGTCTTAACCAGACTGAAGTCTGAATGATAGGGAGAAAAAGTCTTTTTATTTTTCCTTGGTGTAATGTCTTTAGTTTGTAGAAGAAACTTATCCTGAGCAGTTATCTCCTGAAGCATTTTTATACCACTTGTTGATGATAGGATTACAAGGTTTTTGTTCCTGATTTTCATTTTCTAATTCACTTGGATAATTTGCTGTGATAATTATTTGAGATTTTAGACAATTATCACCTCCTATTTTTAAAATACTTTTTCTTGGTTTTACTGTCTAAATTTGACTTCAGTTGTCATCTCCTTAAGTTCCTTTAATTTATTTCTAAACAACAGGATTTTTCAGGCAACCTATGAAATACTGTTTAGAAAAATATTTATAGAGATGCTTGAATTGCTACTCTTACTTAACATTGTTGATAAAGCCAGGTGGCATGGTAGAGACTAATTCTGCTTGGTGACTGAATAATACACTATGTGCCAGTACTTGCACAATATTTAGAAGTATACAAAATACACAAGGAAGGAAACTCATGTTCAAATATGAATAAGTTGAAGAGAAAGTATGAAGCCTGACACTTTCTCTCTCCCAGTTTAAAGCTTTTCTTTCAAATATCTCCTTCAGAGTCATCAAAAGGACTTAAAGAGTAGTACTTAGAAGATAATTGCTTTAATACAGTTAAAACATGCATAATTATTGTATAATTTAATAATGCTTTAACTATATTATTGAATAATTTACAGTGGTTTAAATAATGAGATAAATTGTCATATAATTTATATTGCCTTATGTAAAATACTAAAATGACTTCATAGAAGTGAATAGTATTTGGGATTATGATTTTTTTTGTACATGTGAAATAAAATCTGGAAGCCTATTTTTACTTTTTCTTCTTTAGATGGATGGATTTATTCTAGCTTTTTGAAAAATATGTAAATATAAGTGATGCATCCTTTTTACATAAGTTTTTTGGTAAATATATGAGGCCTTATTAGGTAGAAGTGAGGAGGATTCAGACTGCTGAATGTTGAGCACACATGTGAGCATTAGGAGGTGCAAGTCAGTAGTAACCAGTGTTGATTAGCATCTCCTCCAAAATTGTGGCCACCAATGTCTTTTGTGTCGGAGGATGCCATGAGAAGACTCCCCAGACTGTGTATGCCTTCTGGGTCTGGCTCTGTACCTCCTTTCCTGGCCCCTAGCGTTCTTGGGGTTGCTGTTACAACTGCCTTACTTTCCTGACCTATCGAGTGGGGACCAAAATCTCTAGAGATTAATTTCGTTGTCTTTTTTTCAGTGAAAACAATGACAGACATCTGACTCGATGAATTAGAAATGCAATATCATTAAAGGAGGTGGCAGCAATAATGTGTCTGCCAACCAGAGCAGTGTTTACTTAGAGTTTATTTCTTGCTGAGTGCACCACTGCCTTTAGCTTTGGTCCTTTTAAGGCTCTTTTTAGCTCTATCATACACACATTTGATGAGAGTTTACTCTCCCTGATACAAATGTTGATAGAAAAGTAAAGTTTTAATGTTCAAGATGCTAAAAAATTGATCCACTGACATATGAACTTTCCAGCATTGCCATTTTTCTAGTGTAGTTTTTTCTTAGAGCTAGGTCTTTGTGGCTAGTTCTGCAAAGGGACAAGGCATGCAAGTGCTTATGTTAGAGAAACTATCTTCTCCATTTATAGAAAGAAATGTGCAGTGAGATTTTGATCTGTTCAAAATGCTGTGCTCCTCAGAGAGAAGCTAGAACTAAATATTTGTAAGACACTGAGGCCAGGTACTTGAAGGCTTTTACAAATGGGGATTTAACTTGAAGTTAGTGAAATTGCACAGTTAGCCAAGAAACTTTTGTGTATTATCCATATGATAATTTGAAAAGTGATGTTAGAATAACTCAGTGCTAAATCTGGATGCAAGAATGTGTGCAAAATACAAATAAATACTTAATACTTGCCAGCCAGCCACCATGAATAAATGCACAAAGTACTCTTTCTAAGGTAACACCCATTTAGTGGGTATAGTCAAGTATAGTCAACTTGAAATTCTTGTTTCATTAAATAATTATGCCTGATTGGCTCGACACCTGAGGCTTATCATGAAGTATGCTTTTGACAGCTCTTTTCAACAGACGAGTTTCTTTTTCCTTCCATCCTTAGGGAGCCTTTCCATAAGCTCTTGGTTCAAGGTCTTATCAAGAATCGGACATTCAGACTAACAACAACAGGCCAGTGTTTGAAGAGAGAGGAGGTTGATCTCACTGGTAAGAGAGACTGCATGGGAAGACCAGCACAGATGCATCCAGAAAGTCAGGCACTGCTTTCATGTAGAAGCTTCAGTGCTGGGAAAATTTGGAAGAGAAAATGAATCCTTGTAATATTTAAACTAGAGAGCAACTTCTGGGAGTTTTGCATTCATATCCACTCTGAGTGCACAGAGACCCTACTAATCCCGCAGCTTTTATTTGCATCCAAGCACAGAAACAGTGCTATGGTGTTATTTTAGCTCCAGTGTAGTCCAAAGGACCAGAAGTCAGTTTTGTTAAGACAGTACTCAGCAACTTGCTGAACAGAGCTAGAAGTCCCAGCAAAAAGACAACCTACAAAAACACCATGGCAAAGCTAACACGGATGTTGGTGTATTCAGTAGATATTAGGTGTGTGAAACACTGGGATAGGCAAAAGTGCTGTTTGTCAAGTTCTGTCCAGTGCCTTCACTGCATAAGCTGGAGCAGCAGCCCTTGTTTGGGGAGCTGTAGCAACAAGAGTGGCTTGGTCGTGTTTGCCTACCTTAAGCACTCCTCTCGTGCAACCTTGTTTTCGTTGTTCTTCTCCTGCACACAAACCCCATAAGCCAGTTAAAAAAAACAAACCAAAAATCCCCTTATATTTAACACTGTCTGCTATCCTATTTTCTTCTGGAAAAGCTAGGGCTTTTCCATAGCAGGTGGTTTTCCTCGGTTGGACCTTTATCAGTGTCACTGCTCCCTTCCATCTCTGAGTTCATGCAACAGAAGGCAGGTTCTTGTCAGGATAACTTACTGCAGTTGAAACCTATGAATTGAAATCTGGTGTTTCTGAAAGCTAAGTGCAGGTCAAAATTGTACCAAATCAGTACACCTGTCTAGGAGGTTTTAAATGTCACAGTTATAAGAATGCTTAAGTCTCAGGGGCTATCAAGGTAGCACAGAGGATGAGTGCCAGATACAGCTTCCAAACAGTGAAAAGAGACTTTGTCATGATGCAATGGAAGCATTGGAGTGTTAATTGTGTTAAAACATGAAAGTATGAAAAATTTGTGAGTGGAAAGGGTTATTACATTTACAATGGGTTTTCCTCTTTAAACTGTTTGGAAACAAATGAACAAAAAAAGGCGACTAGACACAGTTGTTTCTTCTTATACTTAGGGAACAAAATTAATTGCTGTTACAAATAAGCAAAATTTGTTTTAATATTTTGTGTATGTCTTATATTTAGGAACTGAACCAGTTTACCTAAAAACTGGTGAGAAGCTCCAAGTTGCTTGGGAAAAAATGAGCAAATCTAAGCACAATGGAATAAACCCTGAAGAATTCGTGAAAGAGTATGGCATTGACACCCTACGTCTTTACATCCTGTTTGCTGCTCCTCCAGAACAAGATATTTTGTGGGATGCTAAAAGTAAGATGGATTGTTTCTGTTGTTTGGTTTGGTTGTTTGGGGTTTTTTTCCCCCCCTAGTGTGCTATATTTTAAACACAAAATTAATACAGTTCCTGATGCCCGAGTTTTGCAACAATTGAGCCAAAAAAGTATAATAAGCAGGTTTTATTGTTTGTTTCTTTTAAAAGAGAGGGGGTCACGAAGCTGTCACCGAGAGGCAGCTTGCGAGATTATTGCAAGCAGCTTACCTCTTTCAAGTTAAAAGCATGTACAAAAAGTATTTATCAAGTGATATTTTCTTCCAAAATAATAGAATGCAAACTGGGACCTCATTCTCATTTTTTTATTAGCTATGACTGATTGACTGAAAATTATTATTTTAAGATTTTCTTCATTTTAAGATTTTTTTTTTAATCATATCAGTTTGCAGATAAAACTTTGCAATTTTTTATTATTTCCATTTATTTACACATGTATGCAATGGCTTTTGTAAGCTGGACCATAAAATACTTCTCAGAAAATTCTCATTAGAAGATAATCAGAGTTCCTGGTAACTAATATTTGTGCATGCATCACATTTTTATGAGCTTAGTTCTTGAATAAGATAAGATAAGATTTACCCTCCTACACACTTATTTACTGCCATCATGCAATTTGTCATACTGACAGATAGTAATTTCTTTTATCTACTGTAGTTCATACATTTTAATGTAGTCTTATGCATACATTTAAATCTAGCCCTCTTATTGCATAAGACTTTAATAAAACACTCCATGCCTGGTTTAAAAAGGTGTATTTTTTCGTTCTTTCTTGTGTTAGCTTCTTGCTACTTAGTTCAGCCTGCACTAAGCATTTTTTCAGTTGGTGTCTGTCACCCTTTACATTCGTATGTGTTTATTTACCTATTATTGCACTGTTGTATGTACTGGAGGAGCGCGCTATATGACCCTTCTCATTTGGCTTTCTGTCATCATCTAATCATAACAGTACAGAGCTAGGCATAAGAAGTGGTAATGTCTCTTAAAAAAACAAAGCCCTTGGAATCAAGTTGTAATTCCTGCATTCCTAACAGTATGCAGGTACAGAATTCCCTCTGAAGCAGCTAATTCAGTGATACACAATCTTTTTGCTGTATTCTTCTGTCTTGAAAATGGAATAACTGAAGTAGTATGAGAATTGTGGGTACAAAATCTTAGTTGTGAAGTATACTAGAGCTTGGTGGTTGAACATTCTTTGTCAGAGCTAATGCAGGTATAATGCTAGCAAAAATGCATGTAGTCATTCAAATCAACCTGTTTAGCACTTAAGAAATACAAAGAAAGATTTCAGAATCATGTCATGTTAAAAGAGTATTGGAAAACGTGAGCAAAATGTTAGCAGCTTAAAGATATTTTCAGGGGAAAAAAAACGGATAGTAGGTGAAAAGCATCTCTTAAATCCTTAAGGTCTGGCCTGAATTTCTTAATGATGGCAAAATAATGAATGTTTAAATTGAAGAAATCAAGCAAGTGGTGGTGGGTTTGACCTTGGCTGGGTGCGCAGTGCCCACCAAGCCACTCTATCACTCCCCTCTCCTCAACTAGACAGTGGGAAAAAATAGAACAAAAGGCTTGTGGGTTGAGATAAGGACAGGGAGATCACTCAGCAACTACCATCTCAGGTGAAACAGACTTGACTTGGGGAAATTAATTTAATTTATTACCAGTCAAAATCAGAGTAGGGTAATGAGAAATAAAACCAAATCTTAAAACACCTTCCGCCCACCCCTCCCTTCTTCCCGGGCTGAACTTCACGCCCAATTTTCTCTACCTCCTCCCCCCGAGTGGGGCAGGGGGACGGAGAATGGGGGTTGCAGTCAGTTCATCACACATTGTGTCAGCTGCTCCTTCCTCCTCACACTCTTCCCCTGCTCCAGTGTGGGGTGCCTCCCATGGGAGACAGTCCTCCGTGAACTTCTCTAACGTGGGTCTTTCCCACAGGCCGCAGTTCTTCACGAACTGCTCCAGCGTGGGTCCCTTCCATGGGGTGCAGTCCTTCAGGAGCAGACTGCTCCAGCGTGGGGTCACAAGTCCTGCCAGCAAACCTGCTCCAGTGTGGGCTCCTCTCTGCACAAGTCCACAGGTCCTGCCAGGAGCCTGCTCCAGCTGAGGCTTCCCACGAGGTCACAGCCTCCTTTGGGCATCCACCTGCTCTGGCATGGGATCCTCCATGGGCTGCAGGTTGATTTCTGCTCCACTGTTACCTCCATGGGCTGCAGGGGGACAGCCTGCCTCACCATGGTCTTCACCACGGGCTGCAGGGGAATCTCTGCTCCGGCGCCTCCTCCCCCTCCTCCTTCTTCACTGACCTTGGTGTCTGCAGAGTCATTCCTCTCACATATTCTCACTCCTCTTTTCCAGCTGCTATTGCACAGGAGGTTTTTTTCCCCTTTTAGATATGTTATCACAGAGGCGCTGCCACTGTCACTGATTAACTTGGCCTTGGCCAGCAGCGGATCTGTCTTGGAGCCAGCTGGCATTGGCTCTGTCAGACATAGGGGAAGCTTCTAGCAGCTTCTCACAGAAGCCACCCCTGTAGCCCGCCACTACCAAAACGTTGCCACGCAAACCCAATACAGAAAATTGTCTTATTCGGAGAATATTAAATACTGGTTCTCAGTTGCCATGATACTTCTCTTCACTGGTTGTGTTTTGATAGCCTTTTGAGGGTTGCCTTCTAGACTACATTCCTTGTCTTTTCAGTGGTGAATGTGTAGGCAGGGCCTCATGTCAGTCTCTCCCGTACTCCCCTTGTGTGGGCAAGCAATCTTTCAGACTGTGCAGGACCAGATGTGGTCAAACTTACCCAGCAGTTTATTACACCATTACTACAATCTGGATAATGCCAAGCCTATTGTGTCTAGATGATCTACATGCTTATGGTATGAACAGGAGATGGAAAGTTTAGGGAGACCATCATAATCAGAGTCCCACTTGTGAGCATTCATGAGGATCATGCAGACATAGTCAATCAGGTTGTATTTTACTGTTCCTAGATGTTCAGGAAGTCTTCCGTCTAGTGCAATCAGACAGATAATCCACCTGTATTACAGTCACTCACATGTCTTTTACTTCTGCCAGTTTAGTAGTAGACCTGGCGGTCTTTTCAAGCACAGCTGCTGGAGCAGAACTGGAAGTTCTTGCCAACTGGGACATCTTAGGATATGTTAACACTGTGCAGTACAGTGTGACGTAGTGCTGTGCAGTCTAGTAGAAACACAACAGATCTGGAAGAGACTGCTAAAGCCTTATCAGTACCATACCTCAAGCCATACCTTCACTAGCGCCTCTGCACCGCACCATATGGAGGACCTGGATGAGCAGCAGTAGCTTGGGTCTCTCTGTGTCATGGTCCCTAGGTCACAGAAACACCTTCTTAAAGTCTACATGGTGCAGGATTGATGCCTGCAGGGTCAGGGTGAACAGCTTTATAATCTCCCCATCCCAAACTAAGCTGTGTCAAAAGATGGTACCAAGGATCAGAGCCTGTACTCATTAGCAGAGTAGCATCTCTGTAGCAACAAAAGTATATGTAATTTCTAAAATCAAATTTTAGAAGAAATCTCTCAGTTTAAGAAATGTGTGTGCATATGTGTGTGTGTGTTTGTATTCTTCCATGAGTTTAAAAATGAGAGCATGTAGAACTGTTTTGTTGAGGCATTAAAACACAAGATGAGCATTCTAACATTGATGTAGCATTGGGTTATTTTACAGATTTAGCAAATATTCTTGCTGTATATATGTTTTAAAGTCACTGCAGAAAAATACTTTTGTTTTATCTGATTTCTTTCCATTAAGGCAACCCAGCATTATTTGTAAAGGCATTTTTAACTGCATTGGCATTTTTCATTTAAAATACATTTTTTTAAAAAAAAATGTTTAACTCTAGCATTCAGTTTCCTTTCTACTTTTCTTTAAAGTTTTGGTTTCATTCATTGTAACTGAAGTTTGTTTCTGCAATCTTTCATTAATCTCAGCTGATGCTATGCCAGGTGTTCAGAGATGGCAGACACGCCTCTGGACACTTGTAACCAAACTTATTGAAGCAAGGACTTCAGGAACCATGCCCAATCCTGAGCTTCTGAATAAGAAAGAGAAGGCTGAAGCCAGAAAGATCTGGGAGCAGAAGAATCTGGTGATATCTGAGGTTAAAAGATCATTTACATAGTTTGTAAATGGCTAAATAAGTTGCTGCTCATGCTAAAACCGTATGTTTGACTTAACAGAGCCAAGATTTTTTTTCCCCACATGAGTATCTCATAAAATAATTTTTAAGTGAATTATTCTCTGTATAAGTAATTTTATTTACTTACAAATCTTATGGGACAGAACTCTTGCAAAATAGTAAGATTTGGATTGGCAGAATTTCTCTGCTTGGTTATCCCTAGCAAAAGCTTTTAATCTGTTTGCTTCACACCTCATTATCATGCCTGCTGTTTCATATAGAATGAAAAACAGTCGTTGGAGAAAATATAATAGTGTATCCTAAAAAAAAAAGTATTGAAATGATTGTTCATCTCTTCTTATGTGTTGTCCCATGCTGTGATTAATGTCAGTTCAATTATCAGAAGGAGACATAAATACCTGCAAAATTAACTTAAAATATTTTCATACCAATAAAAACTTTTCCTGATTTAAATCCTGTGGCAAGGGACCTTCCAAGTGTTTTAACAGACATTAGAATTACAGTCTTGCTATGGATGGACAAGCTGTCAACAGTGTAACTGGATTTACAAGTATGAAGGCTTCTTGTAAGGGCAAAGGGAAGATATTTTATTAAAGAAAATAAAGGGTGATTACTAATACACAGTTCTAATTGGCATTGATTGAAGCTTTTAAAAACTTGAACCCAAGGGAGAGATAGTCAATGGAATTTTTATATGGTTATTATTTTTCCATACACATGTGTGGTTGCATATATGATGTGTTGAGTGCCAAAGTGATTTTCATTTAAGAGGTTAAGATACTCCATGTTTGAGAATTTTAAGTAATTAGTGACGGACCTTTTCTTTTAATACAAGGTAACAGAGTACTTTACAAAGGATCATTTGTTCAATGCAGCTATTTCTCGACTGATGAGCCTCAGTAACATACTCCATGTAAGTATGTGATATGAATGAAGGTATTTTTTTCTGTCATACCCTGTTCCTGTAAGTTGTTATACAAAGCAGGAGCTGCCCAAACTATAGGCCCAGCATTCTAAAAGTCGTTTGTGGTCACTACCATTGCTACTAACCCAAGAGCCTCACGGACTTAGGTGGAACTATGTGATTCAAAAGCAGCATGTTCTGGTCTAACTGTAACCCTGAAATATCTTATTTTGCAGGATGAGCTTGATGGTATTAGAGCCACTAGGTTCTGATGTTTATGCCTGCATCCTGTAATTTCAAAGGATACTTTTTGTTTAGCTTTGTTCTTTCTTCTGTTTTTAAACAAGTTGCATAGGTAGCTAGATATAGTAGTGCCTTGTAGAATCATCAAGCATTCTGATTTAAAGAAAAGGGTTATTCTTTACAAGGAAAATTGCACGTAACCTTACATTTGGCCATCATTCAGCCGTCTCGGGCTTAGCAACCATCATATGATAGAGTTTTCGCTTCTCGGTGAAGTAAGGAGGGCGGTCAGAAAAACCTCTACCATGGACTTCCGGAGGGCAGACTTTGGTCTGTTCAGGACACTGGTTGAGAGAGTCCCTTGGGAGGCAGTCCTGAAGGGCAAAGGGATCCAGGAAGGCTGGACACTATTCGAGAAGGAAGTCTTAGGGGTGCAGTAGTAGGCTGTCCCCATGTGCTGTAAGACGAACTGGCGGGAAAGGCAACTGGCCTGGCTGAACAAGTTGCTTTTGGTGGGACTCGGGGAAAAAAAGGAGGGTTTACCACCTTTGGAAGAAGGGGCAGGCGACTCAAGAAGAGTACAGGGATCTCATTAGGTCATGCAGAGAGGAAATTAGGAAGGCAAAAGCCTGGCTAGAACTCAATCTGGCCACTGTTGTGAGAGATAATAGAAAA